>JANTPZ010005015.1:0-20010 GCA_025593235.1 Vachellia pachyceras | reverse complement strand
GAGGAAAGTAAGAAAGAGAAAGAGAGAAAAAGTAAGAAAGAGAAAAGAGAAAAAAAGTAGTAAAAAGAGAGTATGAAAGAGAAAACCTAGATTTCAAAAAGAGAAAACCTAGGTTTCAAACCTAGGTTTTGAAACCTAGGTTTTCAAAACAGGGCTGCCAAACAAGCCCTAAGAAGCTTGGGAAAAAAGTTTGCAACAGGAGCCTCTATTGTCAAGGTTTGTTTGTTCTTATAGATGATTGACATATGATTAGTTGTTTAATGGAAGTTTGTGGTGTCTCGTAGTGTTTTGGATTGTTTGGTCACAGGGGCCGACCGAGAAAGAGCAAATCGATGTTCAAGGGGATATATCATATCACATTGTGCAATTCATAACAGAGACATGGCCTGATGTGAGACATTTTGATTACCAGTTGTTTGATTGTTATTGTAATCTGACTGAATTTACACTGCACGTAATCGGTATGAGAAAAAGTGCGGTAAGTTAAGTGGTTTCATATCTCATGATATTTTGATTACCAGTTGTTTAATCTGCATGATATAATGCTGTGTAATTCTTTCATGTCAAGTTGAAAAGATACCAGTGAATGGATGTATAACTTCATAAGAAAGGCACAGAGCTGGTTTTTTTCGTAGTTCCTTGAAGTTTTTTTTTTTGGCCAACGTAGTTCCTTGAAGTTGATTAAATGATGACTTGTTTTTCTTATAGTATTAACAAAATCTTTGGCTAAACAAAATCCTTGACTTTATCGAAAACCAAGCATGTGTCCTGGTTCTTTATAAAATTCATTAGTTACTTTCTAGTTTCTACCCCTAGAATTTGAAGCATTTATATGGCTGACATGATATCTTTCTCCTGTAGGTTCCAGAAACTGCAATTTTCTTTATAGAAGATGGCAAAAAAGTTTCAGCTGTTTGACTTTGAAATCTGAAATATGCTTCTTGTTACAATTTGCTTTCAAAGGAATGGGCTGATAAACCTAATCAGTGAATCAATCTATACTTTAAAAACTCTTCCTCCAAGTTATTGTTCATAAGAAAAAAAATATTTCAAATTTCAAAAACCTGTCAGAAGCTTTCATTCACATAGGCTCCCTCTCTCTCACGATTTAGGTCACTGGCCCCACAAACCCTGCAGCTCATGAGTTACGGAGGGAATCCTGCAGCTGGCCTCAGTGATGGGTCGTGTTCGAGCTTCTGCTTTTCTCCTTCTACTTCGCGTGTGTTCCTCAGTCTCTCTTCCTCACTCTCTCAACTCTCACTCTTTGTTCGTGTTCTCGGCGCTCACCCTCACCGTCCCTTGTCTTCTTCTCTTGCCATCTCTCCTCCCTCAAAAAAACGCCGATGGTCTATACACCTTGTGCATCAGGGAGCTTTTCCTCTTCGTGCTACAGTGGTTTGTGCTCTCTCAACTGATCTCTTCTCCTCTCTCAACAGATCTCGTCTTTTGTTCGTGCCGGTGAAGCATCTCCTCTCCTCTGTCGGCAGTGCTTCAGCTCCGTTCTCCACGTCGACAGCTAGATTTGAGCAGTGGGAGGAAGATCTGAGGTCGGATTTTTCCGGTGATCCCTCGCACATCTTTTATTTTAACTCCATTTTACAATTATTTAGTGATTATGTTAATTTCAGTTAATTAACTAAAAAGGTTGTTCATAAGGAATTTTGGGCTTCGTGCATGCTCCACTAGTATGTCTTGCTTGGGTCACTGTCAAATTCTGCATGTTGCCAATCTCTATTTTTTAACTTCGCGTTTAATCTTTTCCCTCCACTGGTTTAGATGATGGGTCATCATGTGGAAGGACTTGGTGTAAATTGGGGCATTCAGGCCACTCATCAGTTGCCTCTAGACACAGTGGTTCAAATGTTGAAGGACAATGGAATTCAAAAAGTGATGCTTTTTGATTCAGCTGATAACACCATGACTGCGCTGGCTGGTACGAGGATTTAAGTCATGGTTGCCATTCCTAACAATCAGCTTGCTGCCATGAATGACTATGATCGAGCAAAGCAGTGGGTAAACATGAATATTGGTGTGTTTGGAAAAGCTTCTCAACACCTCAAAAACATGTTCAACAGTGTTTTTTCGTAAAATGAGATAATCTCCTTCATATATTTACCTCGTAAATGGTAAAACTACTTAAGGACATTTTGCAATTTCTCTATATGATTCTGATCTGATGACATCATATAAAGTATTCGCCTTTGTCTTTATCCTATTCATGGTATAGGATTGTTTATCAGTTACTATTGTGTGTCCAAAGTGTTCTAATAAAAGCTCTTTCTAATCTTTATTATAAGACATTTTTAAAAGATATTTTTTTGTTTAAACATATTTAAGTCCCTCAAAATGGTGGTTTAGCCCTTTAAATTCATTTTGTATAAAATCGCTAGTCCTTGTAAATTTAAAATAACATAAATCTAATGTTAATGCCATTAATTTTACTTGTATAACTAATTATGTTAATGATAATAAAATGATTTAATAACTGGATAAAATAATATAAAAATAACGCAGATATGTCCCCATAATTTTAAGCTTATTTCTTTTTTTTTTTAAATTTTGGAATTTTATCTTTCTTATTTTAGTCCATTAAGTTTTAAACATATGTTTTTGGTCTCTATAATTTTTCTAAAAACTTGAATGTTTTAAATACTATGAAGATTAGGCATCAAAATTAAAATCCAAGTATAAGGATCAAAACCAAAATTAGTTAAAGTATAGGAGCATTTTAAAACTACATGAACTGATGGTTTTAGATAAAGTGAACTTGAGGATCAAAACCACCATTTTTTAAACTTTAAGAACGAAAACTTGATCAAGGTAAATTATATGGACTAAAAATAGGCTTAATAGTTTGTAATAAGTTTAATTTTCTTATATGTGTTTATATTTAATAAGTTTAAAAAATAAGTTTAATTTTTTAAACTTTAACCCTATTTTTATCGTTGTTATAAGGCATTTAATAGTTTGTAAAGGATATTAATATTATTTTCTTATATATGTTTATATTTAATAAGAATAGTGAGAAAAGTTTAAATTAATATGATGTTAAAATCTACTAGTTAATAATTCAACTATTTTATGTTTAGTAGTATAGTGTGTAAATAAGTTTGAAATGTAGTTTGTGTGATTGAGTAACCTCAACATAGAAGCACTTTAAAAAAAGACTAAGTGCCCGTTTGGCAAATTGTCATAAGCTACTTATAAGTGCTTATTCACATAAGTCGAGATAAATATGTGGAGGAGATTATCTCATTTTACAGAAAAGTACTGTTAAACGTGCTTATAAAAATAAACCCATGACATGCCCTAAGACAAAACTCTCTTACATAATCACTTTGAAGTTGTAAAAAAAAATCACTTTTAGAAGCATCTTAGAACCTTATACGCTTGAACGGCACGCCGTTTCAAGTTGTAAACGACAGTATTCCACAGTGAAAATCAGGACAGTTCTACCTTCGGTCCTCTAGCTTCTCCTACTCCCGGCCCCCACGCTCCCATAGCTTCAAAGCTTCATCCAGCTCAACAATGGCACCGAGAATCCTACTATGCGGCGATGTCGTGGGCCGCCTCAACCAGCTCTTCAACCGTGTCTCATCTGTTCGTCCTCTTTTTTACCCTTTTTTGGTTTGATTCCTTGCCTTTCTCTTTTGGTAACTCATTGAATTCACTCATTCTATGTAGGTTAATAAATCAGCTGGTCCATTCGATGCGCTTTTCTGTGTGGGTCAATTCTTCCCGGAATCTCTGGACCAGTTGGACGAGTTCATGGACTACATTGAGGGTCGAACGCAGGTTCCTCTTCCGACCTACTTCATCGGCGACTATGGCGTCGGTGCACCTAAAGTTTTATTAGCTGCTTCTAAGGACCCGGCGAACCGTGGCTTCAAAATGGACGGCTTGAGGGTTTGCGATAATTTGTATTGGTTGAAAGGCAGTGGCAAATTCACCCTCTTGGGTATGTTTGTTGCGTTTGAATCATGTCATTAGTTTATTGTGAATTGACTAATATGAAATTTCCACTTTTTACGTAAATCATGTTGTTTTAGCCTAGTATTAGCATTAGTAGCTTGTCGAGCCTGGCTGGCCTACCGTGTTTGTGTGCATTTAGGTGTGATCGCTTTTTTAAAAGATTGATTGACTTGCTTTCATTCTGGAGAACAAAAATCATTGTGAGAATTTGATTTCTATTGTACCTTATTTATTACTTTGTATGTAGGGTTATCTGTGGCCTATTTATCTGGCAGACAATCATCAGATGCTCAACAGTTTGGAGTTTACAGTCAAGATGATGTTGATGCTTTGAGAGCAATAGCTGAGGAACCTGGAATAGTAGACTTGTTCTTGACATATCCTTTAATTTTCATGCACAAAGTTTTTCCTTGTCAGTCTATTTTATCGCCTTAATGCCACTTGATTGCCTTTTAGAACTTTATCTAGCGGTAGGATTTCCTTAATTAGTAATCACTAATGAATGGCCTAGTGGGGTTACAAATAGAGCAAATGCTTCAGACATTCCTGCTGGACTATCAGATTCCATGGGGAGTGATTCAATCATTGCAGAGTTGGTGGGAGAGATTAAACCACGGTTTGTTTCTCAATAAACATTTAGAGTTTATATGGATATATGTTATCACGTCTTCTTCCCTCCCCCTACCCCCTCCAAAAGAACATTCTATAGTTTTTTAAACAAACTTTTATGGGTAATCTTAAATTGTTATGGACTTCAGGATACACTAAAACAATTGAAATCATTGCAAAATTGCTTTCTTGGTGAATTTTTATTCACATTTTGCACTTTAGGTTTTTGAAGGTTTTTATCTCAAGTTCCTCGTTTGACTTGCTAACTCTGTCTCACTGTTTTTATGAATCTGTTATCAAAGAGAAATTTGGCTATTATATTTGCAATTCATATGTAACTTGAGATAGCAATATCACAAATGGTTACAAATAGGGATTCGGTTGGATAGGTAGCCAAAAGATTTATTGTAAACTTGGAGATTCCTGAAGGAAAGTATGATTTTTTGACATTTGTTCTTATGTTTCCTCTATCTGAGAATCTAACTACTTGCTGTAGAAATTTGCTATGCCAAATTTGCCTTCGTGCAATCTCCTGTTGCCTTATACACTTTTGGTTTTAGTTATCACATTGCAGGCAGTAAAGGTATGTACTATGCCCGAGAACCTTATTCTAATATTGAAGCAGTGCACGTGACTCGTTTCATAGGGCTTGCTACTGTTGGAAATAAAGATAAGCAGGTCTAGCCTTTGGCATACTTCTATGCTCTATCAATAAATTTTATATTCTTAAACCATTATATATTATTCTTTGCGTCTTATGGTAATTGTAACTTACTTTTCCTAGATATTAAGATTCTTCAGTGAATGGGATATGGCCTGTTGTTGCTCTATTAGGATTCTTCGATTGGTCTTGATTGTGAAATGTAAAATTTCCTGCATCAAGTTTTTATGCTATTAATTTCTTATATGCATTTAAGTGCTCGGATACTCTTTAGCACATGCATATACAAATAATACATACAGAAATGTGACCCTGCCATTTTGGGAAATAATATATTTCTTATTAAAGGAATAGTTGCTTTTCATTTCTATAAAATTTACTCCGTCTTCTTTCCAGAAATTTATTCATGCAATTTCTCCCACGCCTGCATCCACTATGTCCTCAACTGACATTGCCATGAAAACAACTAATACCACCTTATCGCCATATACACTTGTGGAGAAAACAACTCCAAAGGACACTGCAAAGAGATCCAGTGATAGTGTCTCTGATTCTCAATATTGGAGATATGATGTTTCTCAAAAGCGACAGAAACATGGAGCTGGAGATGGTGGTAAATTGTGTTTTAAATTTTTGTCTTCTGGTTCTTGTCCAAGGGGAGAAAAGTGCAGTTTTCAACATGATTTAGATGCAAGGGAACAGTATATTAGAGGCGTATGCTTTGATTTTTTGAACAAAGGGAAATGTGAAAGGGGTCCAGATTGCAACTTTAAGCACAGCTTGCAGGATGAAGGGGAGAATCATGCTGACAGGAGGCCAAGATCGCAAAATTCTAGCTCTAATAGGTTAGCCTTGAGTTTTGTATTTTCTACAACGAATGGTTTATCTGCATTATTATTTTTATCTCAAATAACTTAATTCTTCATTTTCACAAACTTTTGGGCTTTTTGGGTCATTGATTTTCTATCTTATGTTACAAGTGTAGATCAAAAGAGTGCTGGTTTTGCTTATCAAGCCCCAATGTCGAGTCACATTTGATTTCTAGCATTGGAGAAAATTTCTATTGTGCATTGGCTAAAGGTCCACTTGTAGAAGATCATGTGCTGTTAATACCAGTTGAGCATTTGCCAAGTACAATATCACTGTCAATGGAATCTGAAGTTGAGCTTAGTAAGTTCCAGAACAGTCTGAGGATGTACCACAAGAATCAAGGAAAGCAAGTCATCTTTTTTGAGTGGGTTTCCAAACGTAGCAGTCATGCCAATCTTCAGGTAAAGTTAGTCTCTTGCATTCACTTGGGTGAAATCCTGATAAGAGTGGGTGTTGCGTGCTATCTATTGAATCTATTGAATGACCAAGCTTGTCCACCCCCGCCCTCAACCTACACCACCCAGAAATCATATAATTTGAGTAATTAGTGTGGTTATGCTGCATGGATTTTTGAGAAATTACCATCGTACTCCATGACGTGGCTTGTTCAAGTTTTTATATTGTTTATAGATATAAATGTCATTTTTGATGTATACTCTGGTGAATTCATTCTTTTTAAACTAGCTATTATGCAGATTTAGCTTGAAGGTGTAAATTTTAATTTTGATTCTCTTGTCAACCTATAATTCTCCTTGTTCATGTAGGTTGTTCCTATTCCAATTTCCAAAGCAACGTTTGTTGAAAAAATATTCAATTTAGCTGCAGAAAAGCTGGGATTTAAATTTGTGTCTAAGAAATGTAAGTATTCTTATTAGAGTCATTGCCTTGCTTCTTGTCCTGGCTCACTGATTTTACTGTTTTTTTAATTGAAAATATGAACAACCGCAATCCATTCTATATGTAAAGCGCAAAACTTTTGTTCTTATTTATTTATATTTTCTTCTGCTGCATTTTGATGTTGTTCCTCATTACTACTTTTCAGTTGATAGCAATTCTGATGGAAGAACATTTTTGAGGACTCAATTTGATGGGAATTCAAGTTTGTTCTATGTTGAACTACCAGGAAGCACAATATTGCTGCATCGGGTTGAAGATAATGAGAAATTTCCCGCCCAATTTGGTCGTGAGGTTGGCTTGTGAAAGACATTTTATGATGTCAATTTATTTTCTCCAAATTTTTTTACAGGAGATGGCATCCATTAACCGCATGTTTTAATAATAATTGTATTTATCAATAGAGTGTGATCTCTGAATATGATGATTGATGAATCAGGTTGTATCAGGCTTGCTTAATATAGCGGACAAGGCAGATTGGAGGAATTGCAAATATAGCAAGGAGGAAGAAACAAAAATGGTTGAAGATTTTAAGAGTCGATTTCAAGAATTTGATCCAAACCGTTGATCATTCATTCAACGGCTTCTCTATATACAGCCACCGCACCATCATGATCATTGAGGTTCCGAGTCTTGGTAATATGTCTAATTGCTTGCGATGCTGCGTGCTTGACTCTCTCAATCAGCTTATTTTTGAACTTTTGCTTTGTGTAATTTGTGTTTAGGTGACTTCATGATCACATTGGACGTCGAATGCTTGCTTTCTATTACCAGTCCTATGGTGATCTTCACTTACATTAGACTGATTGCTTGTAACTTGTGCCTCTCAACCTGATGAAGTTTGATCTGAAACCTTCTGCAGACTGTTTATACTCCTCATTTTTGCTGTTTTAGCGGGTAATGAGCAGTGTCATGGTCTTGGATCTTTCGCCCAGATCTTTAACCGTGCTGTGCCAGGTAGCTGAGTTAAAGCATAGACACAGTTTAAATGTCCAGAGTGGTTTATCCTTGGGAAAGATTGGGAGGCTAAGGTTTTGAAGGTGGTTGTTTCCCCGGTCCAATATGTAACTTCTTATGGATCTTACAAAATTTAGTCTTGCCGTGAGCTACAATCGGTATTTGTAATGTGCAACTTACCAATAGAGAATTTTCTTAAGAGTTCATAGTCTTATGGTACTCCAATTCCCTTGCTGTTTTGGTCATTATTGTCTAAATTGCAGTCTTAACCGTTATTGTTAGCTTCGTTGGAAAGTTAACATTAGGACATGAGCTATATTTGCAGCTTCTACTTTATTCACTAGAGTGCAGCAAAAATTTTAGAACATGAGGTTTATTAAGGTTATAAGATTATTCTTGATATATGTCTTGGAACGATGTATTTTAATGTCAAAGAGAAAAAGCTTAATTCAATTTCATGAATGAAATGCTAAAAATGTTATAAGAATATTAAATTATGCTCTCAGCATGTTTCTCATTTATGCACACACCCTTTTGTTATGATGAATATGGATTAAATATGTTGACCAAATTTAAAATAATTGTCCTCTTAGAATGGAAAAAAACGTGTCAAAATAAATACTTTGTCTACGAATTTTAATAGAACAGGTCCCTTAATTGTTGTAGTAAGTAGTAACTATTGGATTCCAAGTTAAATTTACAAACTTGAACTAGATCACTATATGCAAACAATGCATGTACCTTCTTATTGTTTAATCCATTCTGAGTTTTCTATTTCATCAACCTGACACCTTTTTTTAAACATCTATAAACATCATATTACAACTCCTTACTTTTGCTAATGGTTGCAAGATTATTCATTAATTCTGTACATGGCATGGGTAATGTTCTAGTTATGCATAAACTTATTGTTTATATCCATTTATTTATCCAAAAAATAAAAATATTTTAAATATATTACAATCTTTAATGTCATAGGCAAAAAAAAAAAAGTCTTATAACGAAACTTAATTTTTTGAAAGGTAACTAATTGATATAGGTCAAAAGAAAAGGAGGATAATTAATTAATTAATTAAAATACCATTACTGTTTCCCCCTCAATTTTAAGCAAGTCAAAGTGCCCGTACTATTTGAGGTTTTTACCAAGAACCGTGGCGTTGCGAGCGTCAAGCTTCTCCTTGCTTGTTTCGGCTTTGGGCGAGGCTGAGAGTCATCTGTTCGACTACAAGATCCGTCTTTGATCTTCGTTTCTCTGATGGTAATCCTCTGGAATTCATCCTAAATTCTCAGATTATTTCATTTTTTAGGTTTTTTTCCCCTTCTTCCAGGATTCTTCTTTTCATTGTTTTTTTTTCTCTGTTTCCTGAAAGGCTGCTAAACCCATTACCAGTCCGGTCCCCGTTTCGTGGTACCCGACTCTCTCTGTGTTCATGCTTTCCATCGGCCTCATCCTGACTGCCTCTTTCTTCATGTAAGTCAGACCTTTGTGATCCCATTTATCCGATCGAACATTGATTCAAATACGTTTTTGGCTTTCAGTCTTAGTTTCTGTTCTGTGATTCACATTTTTTTTCATGATCTGCCTACTGGGCAATTTGTAGGCACGCCTAGATAGGTGGGATTTGTATGAATCAAGGAAATTAGCCTGCGCAGTTTTGAATATTTAAGAATTTCGGAATGATTGAGAGCCTAGTTTCGTAGTTCTTAGAAAATAGTCTTCGTTTTATATGTTCAATTGTTTATGCTTAATCATTAAGTAGTACTTACATAGCGATATTTGTGTAGCATTTCTCTAAAAACCTCTAGGATAGTGATACAGATGGATAAAAGTTGATATTTGATTAGCAGAACTGGAATTAATCTGTTTAAAAGAGAAATATTGCATATCCATACCAAAAGCAAAACTTTGTGTAAAAAACTTTGTGAGCTCTCATAGAACTGTAGTATCAAAACTTGTATAGTATTAGAAGAAATATTGCATTGATAGTAAAAGCTATAGCTGTAGCAATCAAGAGTAAAAAAGCTTCTTTTGTGTTACATTTATTGCTATGAATGAAAGGGAATATATTAAGGATGTGACACTAGTTAATATTAACAGCCATGGTGGGAGGTTGATGGTGACATAGGCTTGCTTGTGACAAGTTAAATGTAACTACTTTTAGCAATGGCCATCTTGGTCCTGGAGCTTAAAACTAATAAGTTAGGAGATATGGTGTTGCCTAGCACTAGCTATTTTGAAATGAAAATTGAATTGATTTGGACAAGGAGTTGTTTGAATGCAGAAGTTTCTTTGCCGTTGAGCTGGAATTAATTGCATAGGTAACTTCTATTGGTGCAGAGGGTTAGATTTTTCTTGGACTTTGAAATTAAAGTAAAATGTATATGTGAATGGCACTTACCATCAAAGTTGAATTTGATAGGGTAATTGTGCTTTAGACTCTATTTGGATGGGAGTGACCAAAAATTGTGAGAACCTAATGTAATTTATGTGATACTAATCAAGGAAAAACCAAAAAGGCTTTAGTTATGCCTGCTTGGTGTGTTTTTGTCTATGTTCTTTCTAGTTTTCTGGTTAGATTCACACTCGGCTAGATTTTTTTTCATCATATGCCAAGCTTCTTAAATACAAGTTTGAATTTCTGACCATTTTGATTTAGTTTTTCCTGCTTTCAAATTTTTCCTTCCATTGGATGGAACCGGTATCAGCTTGAAGTGGCCTAACTTCTGATCTGTAGTGCGCATTTTCAAAATAACATCTGGTGACTGGTGATATTGAGATTGAGATTGTAGACATTAGATCATATACAATTTTCCATGATTGTAACAAGCTAATTGCTTTGTGTGGTTAATTGGAGTAAACAAAAAAATTTTTTAGGCTCAAAAGACGGCTTTTCAGCAACTTGATACTCCACATATTTCTTTTCATCAATCTAGTACCTAAAAGTATGATTTTATTCCAACTATCCAAGTTTTTCTGCCCTTTTGAAGCATCATATTCTTGAGTACCGAAGTCTTTGAAAAACTTGTGGAGTATAAAATGAATTACGACAGTGCCTTGCAATGTTCAAAACATGTTCTTTGTCAACTAATTGCGATCTATAAGTTGTAATGCTTGACTTTGATAGACTATGGATCTTAAGGTAAGCAGTTTATCACCGTGTTTCAACTTCTTATATAAATTTATCAATCATGGCACAGATATGAAACGACCTCTTCTAGGAAAAGCCGTTCTCTTGCCAAGGAGCTGACAACTGCAGCCGTGGCATCGTTCTTCTTGGTACGTACTGTCCCTATTCTGCTTCCCTGTCATTGGCTGACATGATGATGGCTTAATTTTGTAAACTTGTGCTCATGGATGTGACGTATCTCCTATGCAGGGTTTTGGTTCCTTGTTCCTTCTACTTGCTTCTGGCGTTTATGTCTAGTCATAGTCATTTGAAGACGAATTGGATTCAAAGTTTTGTTAAGCGGATCACTTCAATGGATCAGTAGTTATTAGTTTGATCTATAAGTTCTATGGACTATGCACTGCTTAAGAAGATAATGAACTGATTACATTTATCTTTGAGAATATATTTATCTAATTGGGCTAAAACTAAGTACGATTTAAAGCATAATAGAAACCTAGAGAGGGTTCGAATATTTCTGCAAATCTCTTAAAGAGATTTTCCGCCAAGGTTGCCAGCAAATCTTCTCATGTTTTCATCTAGTAGGATACGGTTTCCCCCCCATAATTCACACACCCTTTATTCTGTGTTGATGGTTTGAACTCAGTCTCACCTTTAACAGAGCCTCAAGAGGGGTTCTTAGAGTCATTTGGTTACAAGATTCGACAATGGCATATGATATATTGTGGGTTGTATTCAAATTTTAACAATTAAAACCAGAAAATGTGTATAGCAACAATTTGATTGATTCAAGATCCCAACACCTCGTATCAATTTAGTAGAAAGAAGAGATTGAGTGACAGTATGAACTTCGGTTATCAGAAACGACAATGAGCATGTTTGGGAATCACATTTAGGTTTATAAGATACATTTTGAATTCAAAAGTCTGTTAACTTGTAGATTCTAGTATTTGATAACTTTTTTTTAAATGAATTCTAAACAAAAAACTTTTAAGTATTCCAAATAAATGCACAATGAATCTAACTTTTATGCAAATATCAATGCATTTTGGATAAAATGTATTCTGTCAAAATATATTCTCTCAACGGTTTCCAAACAGTTACAATAACTTCTTCCAATGGCCAATATAAATTCTAAACAAATACTGAAATTAAAACATTTTTATTCATAAATCTAAAACAGGGAGTGCAATTACTTAGAATTGTTATTGGTTATGATTTAATGACTTCTCCTATATTTTAAAAATTATTTTAGGTTTATTACCTAATGGGAGCTGAGCAAATCATGATAACAGGAAACTCATTGATTGAAATAATTATTTATAATTCTCAGAATTATTCAATTGGGCCCATTCAATTCATGATTATGTGTAATTGGGCTGTTGCAACCAGGCTAACACAACTGGGCCCCTTATCAATTCCCTTTCTGCATAATCTCCCAAAAAACTTAAAAAAGGTGATAATTTGAATTGAAATTGAATTGAAAGTTGTACGATAAATAGACCAGGTGTTAGGTACTTAGGTTTTCAAAAGAAGGGAAAGAGGATAAATTTGAGGGAGGCCACCACGGTTAGAAACCCTCTTAGCTTCTCTCCTCTCATCTCCTCTAGGGTTTTGGGCTTTACCTTCCCTGTTTTCCTTCACATTTCTCCTTCACTACACTCCAGCTTCAATGGGCACCGACAAGGATAACATCAGCATGGCAGATCTCAGCTCCGGTAGCTTACCATTTCTTATTCGGTCAACTCTCAATTTCGCCTCTTTGTGATTTGAATTTTATTTTCTGTTTTTCTTATGCTATTTCTTTGTTGTTGATTTCTGAAGCTCTTAACGAGGAGAATCGAGCGGACCTAGTCAATGTTCTCAAGGTCGGTTTGCTTTAGTTTCAGTTAGTCATTTCATTTTGCTTACTGTTGCTATATTTGTGTTTGTCAATTGAAGTTTGAACTGTGTGGAGTTAACATAGTGAAATCGAATTTGATATCTTGGGATGGTTATTTCCCTGTGCAGAATAAGATCCAGAGTCTGGCTGGGCAGCACACAGATGTTCTCGAGAGTCTGACACCTAATATCAGGAAGCGTGTTGAGGTTCTTAGAGAGATCCAGGCATGTCCTAGCTTTTTTCATCTACTTAGTTTTCGTGAGTAATGGATGTAAACCATTTTGTTGTTTGTAGATGTGATTTAGTACGTGTTTATTATAAATAAGAAGAATTTGCTTCATGTACAGAATTATATTTTGGAATAATAACTTGATTTTAAGCATTTGGTTTGATTGATTGTTACCTGAGTCTACGTTTGTTGTTGAAATAAATTTTGAATAAGAAATCTACAGAAGTCATTATAGACTGAATTTATCACCTCCATTTGTACTTCAAACCTGGTGACACTAGAGTTGGTGGAAAGCATACCTTTCTTTTTTCTTTTTTAATTTTGTTTTGGCCATACTGTGATATCTATCAATTAATTTGCAAAGAGGAGTGGACCTGTAGTTCCGTGACTTCATCTTATGAAAAGTCTCATCCTGCAGGGTCAACATGATGAATTAGAAGCGAAATTTTTTGAGGAGAGAGCAGCTCTTGAAGCCAAATACCAGAAATTGTATCATCCATTGTATACAAAGGTATGCTGCACTTGTAGAAGACAGAATTAATAAGTTGCACACGGTGTTATAAGGCTGCATTGTATGTATCCGCTAATTGCTCCACTCAGCAACATTTTCTTATCAATTTGATGATTCTGAGTTTAACGGGGGAATTTTTCTTCTGAATTGTAATAGAACATCTGGTATTGACGTTTTCACATTTTAACTTGTAATGAATGGATGCAGCGGTATGAAATTGTAAATGGCACTGCTGAAGTGGAAGGAGTAGCAAATGAAACTGCAGCTGATACAGAAGAGGATAAAGGTACCAAATTAATGCAATACAGTACCTTATTTCTTCTGGAAGTATTTTATTTCCTTGATATATTTATTATCTTGTTTAGAGAAAGGCGTGCCTGCTTTCTGGCTCACTGCTATGAAAAATAATGAAGTGTTAGCTGAGGAGGTTGGTCATCTGGATTTATTATTCAGTTGTCATTTAAACCTTCCATATGAGTTTCCCGGTCAAGACAAAATAATTGTTTTTCACTGCTACTAATCAGATTTCTGAGCGAGATGAAGGTGCTCTCAAGTATCTCAAAGATATTAAATGGAGCAGGATAGAAAGTCCTAAAGGATTTAAGCTTGAGTTTTACTTTGATACCAATCCTTATTTTAAGAATTCTGTCTTGACAAAAACATATCATATGATTGATGAAGATGAGCCTATTCTGGAGAAAGCAATTGGGTAAGTGTAAACCCCCCCCCCCCCCCTTCACACACACAAAAATCAATTGATGCTTTCACTCTTCTAACCCTCAATTACAATTATGTGAGGTGTGGTTAACGATGGTTTGTTGCCCTTTTCATGTAGCACGGAAATTGAATGGTACCCTGGCAAGTGCTTAACCCAGAAGCTGCTCAAGAAAAAGCCCAAGAAGGGTTCAAAGAATGCTAAACCAATTACTAAAACTGAAAATTGTGAAAGTTTCTTCAATTTTTTCAACCCACCACAGGTCCCTGAAGATGATGAAGACATTGATGAAGATTTGGTATGATTGTCCTTTGGATAACATAGGCTAATAAAATTGCTTCTTTCTCCTTTTCTTATAACCATAGTTAAATTTTTATGAGCAGGCTGAGGAACTTCAGAACCAAATGGAGCAGGACTATGATATTGGGTGAGCATAAATACCTTGTACTTGTTGGTGATGTGTATCATATTTTTCGGTCCATTAAGTTGCTCTTACTAATGTTTTAACGAATTTTTTTGACACTTAATTCCTCCTCACATATGTGGTAGTCCTCAAGCTTGTTGCTTTCCTGTTTCTTTATCATGCCTTTTTCAGTTCAACAATAAGAGACAAGATTATTCCCCATGCTGTGTCATGGTTTACTGGGGAGGCCATTCAAGGAGAGGAGTTTGGAGACCTAGAGGATGATGAAGATGAAGACATTGAAGAAGATGATGATGATGATGAAGAGGAGGAAGAGGATGATGAAGATGAGGATGAAGATGATGATGATGATGACGAAGAGGAAGAACAAACCAAGAGCAAAAAGAAGGTACTATGCACTAATTGTTTTTAATATTCTTTTTTGCTTTGAAATCTTTTATTGTTTTTATTTTCTTTTAGAGTCTGAATTGATTTTTTCTTCTCCCCACTGCTTTGTGGCATCAAATTTGTTCGGGATCTTGATGCAGCCATCACATAAGGTATGATATTTTTGGTTTGGTGTTGTTCATGTGCAATAAGCAACTTTATGCTCATTTGGCCATGCTGGAGGAGAAAATTGCTGTATGAGGAGAAATTTTCTTTTAAAAAATACCTTTTATCCGTGTTTGGTTGTTATACAAAATAGTTTTGAATGCTGGGATGTAGCAGCATAAACTTGGAATTGTGACTTCTGTGTTTAAGAAATTACTAATCATGAGATAAAATTACTTGTGCAAATAAAAACAATAAAAATATTTTCTTAAACGCAATTGCTGTGTACGCATTTGCAAAGATTTCGGTGAATGCTAAACCAATTTATTGTGAATCCGAGCTTATAGAAACCACAGGATCAGAAAAATGCATAGGTATGCAAGATCTACTCCTGAACATGTATTATTGCCATTTTCATCTGCATTTACTCGTAATGCTATATGCAATGCGATCCATATGGCTGAACGAAGCTTCTTCTTGTTGTCATAATGATGTATGTGAATTTGGATTCATATGTTCCATGGGCATTTTGGAGTTTTGAGCTTGCAACTTAGATTTTGGCTCTGTAATATTGTTTCAGAAGAGTGGAAAACCACATGTTGGAGGACAGCAGGGTGAGCAACCTCCAGAATGCAAACAGCAGTAGAGGGGTTTTTTTTTTGTCAGCTGAGATTTTGCTCTGTGGGCCTGTCTGATGCTGGTGCTAAAAATGTGAGTGTCAAGCAGTTTTTGGTGGTACTTCTATTCATTTGTCCTAAATATTCATGTCTGAATGGTTTTGAGAGTTCCTTTTTACTCTTTGCCCCTATCCCCATGGAGAGAAATGTGGTAATATGATATAGATAGGGATTTCATCTGCTTCTATATACTGGAATTTGTATCTCGGATATTTCAGAATGATATTTAGTCTTTGCAACTAGCTGCAGCTGTGTGTGTCTTTTTATTCCCCTCAGTTACAGTTTTATTCTTTTGTTGTATCAATCAATATTAATATTTAATACTTGTTGGGTCTTAATAGCAATTCTGTTTACGAGTCTGCTTAATTTTGTTTTCATAAAAATTGGTGATGAAAGGAAAATGTGAATTCGGGTAGAAATAGGTTTTGTTGAAAAAGTTGTAGTGACAGGTGTTACAAAATTTGACATTTTGATTATGTTTGGTCAAATGAAACTCTCCTGTGAATATAAAAAAAAAGAGCGAACGAAAAGCAACTACTGGAAATTATAATTTTGACATTGAAATACTCCTTTCATTACAATTTATAAGATATTTCAACAAATTGCAAAATTCAATATTATCATTAAATACATTGGAATTAGAAATAATGTTTAAATTTCGCCCAAAAAAAAGGAAATAAGGTTTAGATCAGGCGATACTGTGATTTAAGTATCATTAGGCAAATTATTTCTTACACATTTTCTCTATAGTCTCAATTTTTATAATGTTTAGAGAAGTAGCCTAGAAACATTTTTGCCATTTTTCAAAATATTTTTTTTAAAAAATCTGGACCAATTTGTTAGCTTTACATGTCTTGTGCAAGTTCAACCAGTTCTGAACTTTTTCATCTCATTCCGGTATTTCCATACTCTAAGTGAAATATAAACCTTCAAAAATATAAATGGGTATAATGTTTAACACTCAGCATTGAACCATAAGTTTTTCATCTCTCAACAACCATTTTTTTAAATATTAGAAACCAAAACTTCTGATTCAAATAAGAATAAGATATAACCGATTAGATACGTACATTAAATTTTATTTTAATTCTTTAAATTTAAATTAAAAATTGTACTTTAGTTCTTATCAATTCAAGAACTTTAAACAATAATTTTACAATTAAATAGTGATAAAATATCATTAAATTTTAATATATAAAAAGTTATACTAAAAAATCAATATTTAAACATATTTTTGACTGTATTTAATTACATAATGCCAATCCTAAAACTCTTTCGGAGGACTATTGGTGGCTTCAATTCTTCAAAGGTAAAATTGTCTCTAATAGTTCAATGTCATTTCGAGGCAGGGTATCCAGTAAGAAATTACAAAACGCAAACCAACGCAAAATCAAATTGCATATCAATTCTTCATGAGTCATGAATTATGAAAATTTAACAATACACAAGTCACAAGTGATCTAAAAAAAGAGTTGCCCAATCTTTAATTTTTACTGGGCTTGTTTGACATTCCATTTGGAAAAGCCAAAAATTCGTTCAACTTTATTTTTCAGTAAAATGAGATAACCTCCTCCGCATATTTATTTCGACTTACGTAAAAGTATTTCTACACCGTGTCTCCAAACGAGTCCACTAATAGCTAAAGTCCGGTAAAAATCCTTCACGACACGGTGAATTAAAGTTTAAATCCTTATTGAAAGAAGTGTTCACATTTATTACTCAACAATACCTTGAATATGATTATTTCCCCCGCGAGATATCAATGTTTAGCAAAAAAAATACTTTTAATTATTTAAATATTTCAATTGGGAATTTCTCAGTAATTTTTCAGAAACAAGTTTTCCCAATAAAAACTAATTAAAAATTAAAAATAATTATTTAAAAATTTAAAATTGCAATACATTTGTTAAATAGGTAACACACTTAAAGGTGGATTAAATTGAGTTTTGACAAGGATTCGTCCCCAAAAAAACGTCTCATCTGAGGAGCGCGAAACAAACGTAATATATCACTAATCGCTGCATCTGGACACTGAAACTAGAGAGTGAACAAGCTCTATTAAGTGATATCTGAGAGGAAGAGGGAGAGTTGAAGAGAAGCAGAAGAAGGGAAGGGATCATAATCATGGAGACTCCACAGCAAGGAGTGGTGAAGAAGGAGACAAGGGGTCGCAAACCCAAGCCCAAGGATGACAAGAAGGACGACCAGCACCAACATTCCAAGACCCCTAAAGAACACAGGAAATCTCACCATCCTCCCTCTGTAGACGACAAGTATACCCAGTGGAAGTCACTCGTCCCTGTCCTCTATGACTGGCTCGCTAATCACAACCTCGTTTGGCCCTCTCTCTCTTGCCGGTCTCTCTCTATCTCTAGGGTTTTGCTCTTCTATGCCGCCTCATTCTGGGGTTTTTTTCTCCTTCGTTGCGATATCTATTTTTTTATGCGAATCTTTTTGTTTTCTGATTTTCTCTGGGCTAATTTTGGGGGACTTTCGAGCCTCTTCCATTTTTTTAACACTTTAATGTATATCTGGTACTTTATGTGCTGCTATGGAACTATTCTTAAACCCATAGGTGGGGTCCTCAGCTGGAGCAAGCTACTTACAAGAATCGCCAGCGTCTCTACCTCTCCGAGCAGGCAAGTCTCAATCTGACAATTTTTTCCTCCCTAAAAGTTACTGGAATTGAGTAAAGTTGTGTGTGATGTAGTTGCAGCCTCTTTTATGTTGTATCGAATAATCTCCTTTTATACATATTCGTTTCTTTTATCCCCTTTACTGAAATGGACGTTTCCCGTTGCGTTTCTAGACTGATGGCAGCGTCCCAAACACTCTTGTCATCGCAAACTGTGAGGTTGTGAAACCTAGGGTTGCAGCTGCAGAGCACATCTCACAGGTGATTTACTATGGAGTGATCCTTCTAATCTCTGCTTTCATAGTTATGTCTTGGAAGCAATTAAGCTACATGAAATTGATGGCTTTCTGTTTCTTTCAGTTTAATGAGGAGACACGTTCACCATTCGTGAAGAAGTACAAGACCATCATACATCCGGGAGAGGTAAATATTATCCACACTGGCGGACAAGTTAAAACCAGCATACTTACTATATATTAATATAAATGATGGATCGGAACTTTTTTTGGCTCCCCATTCATTGTTATTGCCCAAAACCCTATTTGAGATCATTAGCCTCCCGTGGCTTTGTTTTAAGACAAAAACTCTGATGCGGTTTTCTTTTAATTAAGCTTGCTATTAGTTTCTCCAATAGAAATCCTACACATATTTGGTATTAATCCCCTGTTAGTTTCCAAATGTTTTTCAAATAAAAAAATTCAGAGAACCGAAAAGCAAATACCTATGGGAAGGAACTTTACCTGACATTTGTTCTTGTTTGAAGGTTTTAGAAAAATTTATCTCTGCGACTATATTACTTTGATGTATACACTTTGTGGGCTGCCTATGGATTTTGCTTGAATTTTTTTTTTTTCCATGTTTCATTAGATGTTGATGTTTATGGCACTGACTTCTGGTCATCACTTTGCAGGTTAATAGAATTCGGGAATTGCCAACAAATTCTAAGATAGTAGCTACTCATACAGATAGCCCTGATGTAAAACTTCATTGTTTACTTGTGTATTTATTGAAACTGATTAGTAGAAGTGATTTCCTTATTTTACAGTATCATAACAAGTAATAAACAATAATCAGGTCCTCATTTGGGACGTTGAAACTCAGCCCAATCGTCATGCTGTCCTTGGAGCTTCAAACTCTCGTCCAGATCTGGTATGGTCTAATATTACTCCTAAATAAAAGCTTTTTCTTCTATTTGAATTCTGTCTATTTTTATTATCTTATGGAAGAATGAAGCAGATTATGATCTTCCGCCCCTTTATTTGAGGAATATGCTTTACTCATCCTCTAAAGTTGGATATTTCATTTTGTATTGTTG
>JANTPZ010005014.1:0-16557 GCA_025593235.1 Vachellia pachyceras | reverse complement strand
ACTTTTTCCGTCGCTAAATCTGATTTTTCTAGTAGTGGTTTATGTATTTTTTTCTTTGAAAAAATATCACTTGATTAAATATAAAAAAATAATTGATAGTTTCACTTCTATATAATATGTTGAGAATATTTTTTAAAAATAATGTATTGATAATTGATTGGCTATATGGCCGGGCACCATCAACATTAAATGCAAAGACTTTTGCAAATAAAAATTGAAACCTTGGCTTGTCAAGTTATCAATGTTCAATCCCTCTATTAGATTTAACTTTAATAAAGCCTGTTTGGCAATGCTTCTGGATTCCCTAAAAGGGCTCAATAGTATTTTTTTGCAAAACAAGATAATCTCATTCACATATATACTTCAACTTACGTAAAATCACTTCTTCTTCACATATCTACAACCTTTTGTTTCCTCTTGGTGCAAGAAAAGTTTAAGTGAGTTGGATTCTGGGGGCTCACAGGACCAGAGCATGCCTCCAGGTTTAAAGAGCTCTTTCAAAAGTACTTATATATCACTCACTAATAAAATTATCATATCGGTTGTGGAATTTAAACTCAATCTTATAGATTGTGAGCTTATTATTTATCATTTGATCAATTTTGTTGGTAATTATCCATGACCTTGGTGACAGTACAATAATGCATGAACCCAAGCCCACAAGCGAGCCCATTGGGTACAGAGTAGATTATGCCCTACAGCACATCCTATCAAGTCAAATGTGGAATTCAATATCTCTTAATTTAGAGGTTTACATGTTGATAGAAACATATTTTTCATATATTATACTCCCTCCGATCTTAAATGTGTAACATATTTATCCAATTTAATTATATTAAAATGTTAGTTAGATTAGTTAATACGATATGTTTTACTATCAAGATCAATTCTCCAATTAGGTCATATGAAATTTGAAAAATGAATTATAATACTAAATGGCGTGATTCATATTATCGTTACCTTCCAATCAAACACATTAGGTTTGACGTGGCAAGATGTATAAGGAAACAAATACCAAACTACAAACAGATATTAAGGGCTTGATTAGTATGTAGAATGAAATCAACTAGGTTAGATAATAAAAAAAGGTGGGAGAATTGCATTTAGGTCCACCGATAGCGAATTAATTACTCTAAGATCCCAAAAAGTTGTTAATAACAAATCGAGAAGTATCATTGACAAGTGAAGCATCTACCATTAACAACCTCTTGAGACCTTAGAGTAATTAATTCGTAACGCGGGACTTTAAAGTAAAAGATTTTGTGGATAAAAATGTCCTTTTTTATAATTAGATTAAAAATTGAAAAAAA
Organism: Vachellia pachyceras; assembly: GCA_025593235.1. Taxonomy (NCBI): domain Eukaryota; kingdom Viridiplantae; phylum Streptophyta; class Magnoliopsida; order Fabales; family Fabaceae; genus Vachellia; species Vachellia pachyceras. Next base: position 15,247 of record JANTPZ010005014.1, on the reverse strand, counting down.
TATTCATAGTAATGCAATAATAATCATCTTAAATTATAATAAATACTCCTTAAATCCTAAATGTAGAACTTTTAGTTAGGGGTTGGATTTTGTTCCTAAAAATGTAAGACCCACTTTATCTCTTATATTTATCATTTCCTCACAAATTAATTTACTTAACTTATGCATTGATACAAGGTCAAAAAGCTTATAAGCCAATATATACATATACGTATATATGACCTAAGGTTATAGAGGAGTATTTTGGGAATCATGTCACATATATTATAACTAAACAATTTATTTAACTTCTTTAATTTGTTCAAGTTGAATAAATAACTCTTTCATTAAGGACTAGTGAACTATATATTCAATGCATCATTGTCCATGTATTGAGACACTAATCCGGACTGAAGGAAATTGAGAATGCATTTCATGGTCACATACATAGCCAAAGAACTTAGTTTATAGAAAAAAAAAACTTTTAACCACTATCTCATTAAACAATACCTAATTAAATACTTAATTTATATATTGTATATAATATTGTATCTAGTTAAGAATCATTCAATTACCAAACCAACCTACCTATTTAATCCTCTTGTTTATTTACAGGACCACAATCCAACTGGAATGCACATTATTGATGAAGTGATGTTCAAAGGTGGTGCCCCAGTTTGGCTAGCTTTTGTATGTGTTTGTGTGTGTTATTATAACCCTCTTTCCATATTATTTTTCATTTTGCTGTTAGATGCATGCCTGTTTGAGAATCCGTTGAAAAAATGATTTTACACAAACCGAGTAAATATGTGAGAGGAGTTTTGTCTTGACTTGTGTGTAACGTGGAAAAAAAGGAGAAAAAAAGTGTATACAAACACCCCTTCTGAATCAGTCAAATATATCTCTTCAATCCTAATTAGATGGAATTTCATCCTAAAAGGTATTCATTTCTTAGTATTAAAATGAAAAATTTTGAAAAATAATTAAGTAAAAATAATAAACAACCATGCGCGCGCGCGCACAAAAACCAACTGACCAATAAACTCCTTTCAAAAAAAATAAATTATCTAATATACTATTCTGCTTAATCATATTTAAGTACTGTAGGACCCAATTAAAGATAACCCTTATCATCATTGTTGATTTGGATGTCATGCTATAAATTAGAACAATCAAATTAGAGCTTATCGAAATCATGGCTTGGTGGTGAAAGTGTTTTAGTTACTGTTACCTCTTGAGTTGCCAGTTAAAACAAGGCAATATTCCACACATACATAACAAAACAATCAAATTAGAATCAAAGTGAACTTTACTGTAATGACATCTCACTATGACAGTTTTTTTTGTCGTCCAAGCATCATCGCATTAATTATCTTATTTTGATTAAGATAATAATATGAAGAAATCCTTAGGCTAATAAGAGACGGTGTAAGAAGTTTTAGATTACAAGTTATGTTGAAACATAGCCATAGAAGATGTTAATTTCTCATAACATGATTTAATATAAGAACTATAATGACAAAACTTTAGATGTCAATATCTCGCCTCGTGTGTAATGACATCAATGTTTAAATATTCATTAGAAAATATGGACATTTAATGCATGAGTGTCTTAATTATAGTTTTGCTAACAAATAATCTAGAAGGTGTTGCTTTTAATAGGCCCTTTAGTTGTGCCTAACAAAAAAATTAAAAAAAATAATCTATGAAGAATTGTTATTGACTTTAATTATAGTATGAAAAATTATATCTAAAATGTTGCATCCGGCCTTAATATAAAAATCAGTTGATATTTTAAAGAAGATTGAAAAAGCTAAACAAATTGCTTAATTCTAACATGCATATACACATTATGAAATACTCATATGTATCACTATGTTATATATCAATTTATAAGTCAGACAAATTTGTTTAGAAGAAAATAATAAATATATTAGTTAAGTAACTTTCTTAATCCTCAGTAAAAAATGTAAGTTGGCTCTTATACTAAAGACTAAAAGAAGTGTTATCTTTATTCCTTAATATAAGATACAATTAATTTTTGTTGGAGAGATTAAAGAAGTTAAATACACTATTTTAAAGTATTTATTTATGTATATAATTATTTATATTTCAGTTTATAGGTCAAATAAATTGGTTTAGAGAAAAAATAATATAAATACCTTTAAGTAATGTATGTAGTTCACTTAATCTCCTGAACAAAAGTTAACTAGCTTTTATATTAGGGAGATGCGGTATTATAAATAGAACTAGATGTAAACACTAAGCAGTGGCATAATAAGTTTACAATGTTATTGTTTTCTACCCTTGTCTCTCTTTTTGTTGCTTTCTAGGATTAATCAAGCTAACTTCATTAGTGTTACATATATAGTTGACTCGTGGGTAAATACTTCCAATTGTTTTAAACTAATAAACTTCATCACCAATTCACACCTTCTAGATGATAGATTCATACACGCGCGCGCGCGCGCATTCCATCGGTTTCAAATATAAGGCCTATTTTGTAAGATCCTAAATTTTAATGTATAAGACACTTCACGGAGTTCTAAGAACAACTAATAACATTTTATCTAAAAGGTTGCTAAGAGTATTTCTAAATTATTCCTTTTAATATAAGATAAATTTAATGAAAAATTGAACCACAAAGTAAATTTTATATTAAAAATTGATGGTAGTACTTAGTGACCCACAAATAATTAATGATCGCCAGTACTTTAAAGGCAGATAAAGTTAGGTAAAAATATAAAATCTTAACTACCTAGCTATTTTACTTAATCAATATGTTTTAGTGAAAATACCTTATATATTTAAAACAAGGGTAGTGTGCGCGCATACATATATACTCTCCGGGTCATATTAATAAGAAACACCTAACTTGTTTCGTACCCGAACCAATAAAAACTTCAAATATAATCAATTACATCTTAAAATTTAATAACTTCGAATTTTACCTTTCTACAATCTATACACTTTATAGGGAAATAACAGCTTACAGAATAATAAATTAAAGGTATAATTATACATTTATATAATAAATTTAATAAGGTGGCTTGTATTAAAGAACAAAAAAGATACTCTCTCTACCTCTAAAAATAAATTAAACGAAATGAACATATACACACGCACAAACGCATATGTACAAGTGAAATGCAAGAATAAGAATATTCATTGTATCTTGGAAAACTAAAAAGTTTAGATCCTCGTCGTTGGAGCTACAAATGTCCAAGGACAACGAAAAATATTAATTAATAGTGCTTAAGAGTGCACTGAAATAAAGTATAAAATTTCTTTTGAACAGTTGAAGCGTAAAGAAAAGTTCAAGTAAGCAACAAGAACAAGTGATGAATCCTCTTTCTTAGGATCTCAGAAAAAAGGAAAGCATTTCCAAATTAAAGATTTTTTCCAGCTTGGGCCGCAAATGTACTCTGAACAGCGAATCAAATTCATCAGATATCCTCGTACTACAAAGCAATTGAAAATTCAAGCTCACTATTATTTAATTAATTAATCTCCATTGGTTAACAATATCTTTTGACATCGATTTCTACAAGAATATCGAAATGCTAAGTCTATCTGCGTCCAACTCAGATTGCACCATTTCAACGATTACTTGCATGTGCTGAAGATTTTTTTTTTTTTTGTTGGCATTGAGTTGAAGTTACGGGTGAAGAAGTCTTATAATCTAAGCTAAATATACTTTTAGTCCTTTATGTTTGCGTCAGATTTCATTTTAGTCTTTTAAATTGAAAAAGTGCATTTTCAGTCCTTCAAATTTAACAACCTTAGTCTCCCTTAATGGAAATTGCTGATTCATCAAATTTAATTGATTATTGTGCAATAAAACGTTGACAAAGCATACTCACATTTTAATTTTAATTTAATAATATAATAAATTTGATATTTTAAATTGTGTAAAATAAAAAAGACTTAAAATAACAGTGTTAAGTTTGATGAGTCAGCAATTTCCGTTAAAAAAAGACCAACGGTGTTAAGTTTAAGGGACTGATAGTGCACTTTTTAAACTTAAAGAACTAAAATGAAACCTAACGCAAACATAAAGGACTAAAAGTATACTTTAACCTATAATCTATAATCTTATTTTCTTCTTTCATAACTCAACTAATCATCATAAAATAAATTATACTCATAAATGATTCATCTTCATAATACGTACCCAAATATCTCTTAGGGTTTTATTTGTTTTCTTTAAGAAGAATGGAAGTTATATGCTTCCTCTATTTATTTTTATATATTTTTTAAAGTCTCACATATATATATATAGATTAAGAAGTTAATGTAATTAATATGTTAATTTTTTTAATTTTTCTAATATGTCCTTGTTAAATGAGTTGTTCAGTAATACTCCATTCGGTTCAAAATCTAAGGTTAAAATAACTTATTTGTGTAAATTAATATAAATATGAAAATAGCATAACACTTTAAGTTAATGAGTTTATGCCACAGAACAAGCCTAACAGGGAGAAGTAAATATCCTCCTCTAAAATGTCACATTTATTGAGTTTATTCTATTAGTAGAAATGAATTGCATTTCAAAGTACATTAATAATCAGTTATTGATCTAATGATATCATCTTTCACCAAGATTTGATTAATAAATATTCATTGTCCATCTAGCTCATCCATATGGGATTTGAATGTGAACAATTTATATCGTGTTGCATCTTTCTGATTTCAATAAATTTGTTTTAAGAGTAGATAGAATGTAGAGCAGAAATATTCTTCAGTAAGAAAATCCTAATAAAAGACGGTTGAATCATTTAAATTCTAATTTGGGTTGCTGAACTTAACAAATCATTAATAAGGTTGTATGATATAATTAGGGATTTAAAAATTAGGTCAAATTATCTCCATACTCCTTAGTTGTTAAAAAATAAAAAATATTATTGCTAGTTTCTATCACAAATTAAACATTAGCACCAGCAGCACTCAAGTTTTGAAAATAGTTATGAAGAAACAAAAAAGGGCTAAATGCATCAGTTTCTCCAAACGACAATAGCTTTGGTCACCATAAAAAAGACTAGAGAGATATTTGAATATCATTAACAATCCTATTCCTTTCTTTAGGTCTCGTGTTTGGGGCTTTTGCTCTTCATTTTGATATCCCTCATCTTCATTAGGTACTACTTTACTTTTACCAAATTCTTTCTCTTTTCCCCGTTTAAAAACCACCGTTACTAGGAATCTTTTAGTTTGTAATTTTTTGTGGGTTTTATTAAAGTCTTTTAAATAATTATTGATTATTTGGCTGCAACTTTTTCGTTTTCTCGGTAAACAAATGTGAGCATGCAAACATTTGTCTTATTTGCTGATGAAAGCTTTTCATTGCCCATTGTATCTTGAATCCTACATTTTCCAATCTTCCAATTGAATAGCCACATTGAAAAGCACAAAATGGCTCACCTTGAAATGCATTAACTAGAGCTTCAACTTCCATGAGCGCCTTTGCGGGTTTGCCCCTTGATGGTAGGATTTGAGTGGCTTCTTTAAATTTTAAATACAAACAAGTTAAGAATACCGCATGCCTAGTTTTACAGGGATACTTGGAGCCCAGTGTAGGAAGATATTATGGAATTTCATCTTCAATTATGAAAACGAACTACAAGAATACTACAACATGGGTGCCTTGCTTAAGGGAGAGAACGAATTCAACAAGAACCCCCAAGCTCTTGATCTGCCAGGCACCGATGACTTCCCCAATAATGTTGTCTCCAAAGACATGCTTGCACTTTCGCGCATGAAAAATTTTCAATTTGTGATTGTGAGACATGTTCGGATTTCGTGATTTGTTTCAGGGCCATTGTCTTTAAGGCAGCTATGGTTGGGGGAAGAGAGACAGTTGCTCTCTCTATTCATCATAAGAACGTGGCGTAAGAGATTGGAAGGCGATTGTGAAACTGCTGAGGATAGGGATGGTGAAGAATTGCTAAAAATGAGAGCACGGTTTTCTTCAAAACTAAAAATAATATTATTTTTTTTACTTTTAATAACTAAGGGGTGTGTAGGTAATTTAACATAATTTTTAAATCTCTAATTGTGTCAAACAACATGATTGAAAATTTGTTAAATTCAGCGATTCAAATTAGAATTTAAGTAATTCAACATTCTTTTGTTGGGATTTTTCCCTTCTTCCTTGAGTGCTAATTTTAAAATAAAAATTAAACTGCAAGATGAGACATAACTCATCTTATATACTTATATCATGAACAGTAAATTACGTTAAAAATAACTCATAATAAATTGGACAATTCATCATATATCGCATACCAGTTAACAAGAATATACTCAGTTAATTTGTTAGATTTATTTTAAAGGAATTTATTAAAATTTTAATAACGAAAATTTTTAAGGACTAACATAAAACTTCAAATTTATTTTCAGGAATCATTTGTACCTTTTTCCAAAAGTTTTGAAAAGAAGTTTCCGTATAAGCTTGGCACCTGGATAAGAGTTGGCTAGGCAAATGTATAAAAAGAATATAAAATAATTAATATGTAACCCAAACAAGTGATAAGGTTAAAATAATGGTAACATATATAATCAAGTCTGATACAGTAACTTATAGCTTAATATCACAATACTATATTTAAATTGCTTGCGCACAAGTCTCATGAAAAATATTACTTATGTAGACTATAAATGGGCAAAATCTATCTATGAGAAATGAGGAATACCGATGTTGTTGTTACTAATTATTATATTAATGCGAAGAGCTGTGCCATGATGTGATTTGCCTTTTAAAAAATTGAATAAAAACACGTCAACAATTAGTAACATCTATTATATTATATATAAGTGATTCTTATACAAAAATATCAAAATAATTATTCCGGATTTATTAGGTCTCAAAACATCAGTTTTTTTGGAAGTAGAAGCTATAGTATATACTCTAGCTTATTTAAATAAGTCTCGTCTAAATTATAAAGTGTCTAGTCAAAATATTAAATGATATTTCATTTTCACCAATTTAATTTAGTAGCTTACCTTGAGTAGGCATTATAAAACTTTCCTTTAATTAATAGTGTGATCTAATCGGAATATTGGAATACTTTTGAAAAGATAAAACAGCGTGGAAGCTCACTTGCATATTATGGAAATTCACTTGTATTTGTATATGGGCCATTTTGCATATGGAATGTTAGAATTGGGGATAAATCCCACATTACCATATTAATTATAGAATAGGATCTGGCTGATTTTAAAGTTTACAGAAGCACACTTGCATAATATGGAATTTCATTTGTATTTACATATGGACCATTTTGCACATTTGTAGAAGCTTACTTGCATAACGTGAAAACTTAGTTGCATATTGTGAGAAAGTTAATTATATAATGTGGAACCTCAGTTATATATCGTGAAGGTCCCAGTTCCCAACTTTTTGTAATTTGCCTAAAAATTGTCTAAAACATCTTATGTTCATCCAACTTCACAATGTAAACCACTACAACAAAAAAATTATTTAGTTCATAATATAAGTCACCTGAAAAGTAATTAATACTTATTTATTAATTTTATTTATATAATTAATGGCTAACGTAGCTAATTTTATTTTTGTTTTTCATTAAAAATCTCACTTAATATGGATGAATTTTATAAAAAATTAAGTTAACTATCATTTCTCCATTTCTATGATTTAGTCTGATGACTTATATTATGAACCATTGACTATACTCTTTCCAGTTCAAAACATAAGGTGAAAAAATTAAATCATGCAATTCACACTACTACACAAACATAATTTAACGTCGGTTAAAAATGAAACCAACGTCATAAAAAGGAGGTGGCATTTCCATAATAAAATTGAAGTTACAAAAGACTTTCTCATCGCTTATTAACAACATGCAAAGCATAAAGTTAAATATTCATCATAGACATCATCGGTTATGTAAATAACCGACGCATTGTTCAGTTGTCCAAAGGGAAAATATCTATAATTTAAGTCATCAGTTATAACTTACATTGACAAATGTTGTCACTACAAAAAAATGTTTTATTCTTGCGGATTTTGGTTAAAAATCCGCAGGAAAAGGTTTTCCTGCGGATTTTTTCCGCAGGTAAAATCCGCAGGAAAATCCCCAAGTAAAATCCACAGGAAAATCCCCAGGTAAAATCCGCAGGAAAATCCGTAGAACATTAAAAAATGTTTTTACCTCATAAATATGGCTATTTTATCCATTAGAAAATCCAAAAAATGACTACAAAATATTTTTACCATCAAATAAACTTAAATGAACCAATAACATGATCAAAAATATATATTTCATTAAGAATTTAATATACTAAAATATACATACGGATGAATTTAATGTAACGTATTAAGTCTCTGAAAAATTCACTGGACAAATTTAAAAACTGCCCTCAATGTTTACATATCAAAGTACACTTTGAACAATTATAGAGGCAATTGGTAATTAAAAAAATTATGGACGAAGCTTCAATGAATGAACGAATTCATTGGAGCATATCAAGTCTCCTTCAACTTGTATGATAAGCAATAAAGATCTCAATATGGCGCATGTGCTTACTCTCTCCAGCTTGAGTGAAGCTGTAACTTCCTCGGTAATTACAAGAGCTGGTCTCACATTTTGCTCATAATCAACATCAACTTCTAAAGGATTGTTCAATGGTCTCTTAGTTGTAGTCACCTGTTGCAAAAAGCCGAAGTCAAAAATCTGATATCCAAAGATTAAGCTTGAAGGTTTACAAATGCAAGACAATATAAATGGCCTCTAGATTTCTTGATTTGCTCTATCTTTGCTTGGATATTTTGCAGTTGTTTTTCATATAAATGGCCTCTTGATTCTATATGAATAAGAAAGACAATAAAAGAACTTGAATGTCATGCTTGGATAAACCCAACAGAATACAAATAAAATATACTTTCATCTTCATCAGGCCACGGAGTTAACTTTTCTTTTTTTTTTATCCACTTAATATTTCAAATGTATTATTCATTTAGTGCCTGCCATTTTTTCAATCAATTCTAAATGCCGATAGAATGAGCACATGGGATCCTCATTTCATTCAAGTAGCAACTTTGCAGACAAGTTGAAGAAAACGAGACAATGCAATCCATTATGCCAAAGCAATCACAGATGAATAGCGTCTAGAATCTAGAATTTTCTGAGGATCTACCTATAAAACTTAGACTAGAATCATCAAAGAACCATAGTTAAGGCAATCACATTACCAGCAGCATCTGTAGCCCAAGGGACACCAGGAGCAAAAGCAATAGGCTGTGGAACTGTCTCAGTCGTCCAGGTCTGATCAATTGCAGCAGGCCACTGGTCATCAGTAGCAATGCCAACAGCATTAAAGCCTGTAATAGCGTAGTCTGAAGCAACATGTGCTTCATCTTCCTCTTGTTCCTTGGTCTCTTCGGGTTCTCTATAGAAGAATAAATCCACCTACACAAGAAAAGGTTGAGATAACTTGTGTGAAAAACTTGAAGGAAAACTCCTGATAAGTCTAGCTTCTTCAAGAAACATGTAAAACTATGCAACACAAAACAACATAAGCTGTCAAAATTTAAGTACCTCAGAAACACTAAAGCATCTCTAACTACCAACTTTTGGAAGTAACAAATGTACTCTAGCCAATTGTAAGCAAGTGTCTCCTTGGTTGACCTAATCAATTACAAATAGAAAAACCAAAATGCCATTGTAATGGAGCTAAAACAAGACGATGTTCATATGAATTCTATTCCTATACAATCATGAGATTTCATTTAGTTGACAAGTGCATCAGGTATCCAACATCCCACTAAGAAAACATACCCATAAAGAAGAATGGTTTAAATATAGAATTCAAACCAAATTACCTCTGAATATATGCTCAAACTTCCACTCAAACCCATGAAGATCCTTAGCTGCTAACTCCTTGGTAGGAGTTGCTTGGGTCATGTCCTACAGTATACATAAGTGAAGTGTTAAACATGAAAAATTGAATTCAATTAGAGTAGGCCTTGAGCATCTGCACTGGAGCTTGAGATAAGTCACACTGTTCACAAATAGTATAGCTCCTAGCTGTTCCTAATACATCATGTCGATATTGAATATTGAATGAATATTAATGTGATCAAAGGAAAAGCATAAGAACAAGATACCGGTTGGGGCAAACACTCATTAAAATGCTTGCGCAGAACTGAAAATCCTCCATGCGTGCTAGTATCAGATGCTGTTAATATTTTGCAAAATGAATGAAAAGCCTGCGTCCGAGTCTTTGTTAGACATGGATCAGAGCTGGCAGGCTCAATTTGCTGCATAACACACCAAGAAAATCCCTTCATCAATTCTCAATTTTACTTTTAAAAAAAACTAGCAATCACTCCCCCGCGCGTTGCGGGGGAAGAATGTTATGAAGACATTTATCACATAACCCAAAAGTGTATGATATTAATGCCTACCACTGTCATTGTGCTAATATACTTTGAACATAGGTAGCAATAATTCAAACATACAACTACACTTAGTGTTGTTTCCCTGAACGTATACATGATATATTAATACAAATAATGAACCAAATCAGGGATAAGGAACATCCAAAAATATGCTGGAATGACAATTATTGAAGGTCTATAGATTGAGTGGCATCAACAAAGATGAGGTCTTGTAAACCTCAATGCTAGCATGATCAATCAAATGGACATATTTCAGAAACTATTGTCCTCCTCTCAGTCCCATCATGGACATGTTGAAGCAAGGAAACACAATACATGGGAGAACAGTAGCTGGATGGTTGGACTGGAAAATGAGATATGAAACAGCAGATATGAAAATGCTTGAATGATTTTTATATGAAGATGAAAACGAAAAGTTGGACTTTGGTTTGATTGAAACCTAGTATATGTTGAGGGAGTTGATATTCTCAGTGCTATAAGACAATGAAAACAATTTGGCCGAGGAGGTTTGTAAAATCTAGAGAAGCTAGTGGCTGGACACCTTTTTTGGGTTATGTAAAGTGGGGAAGGTATTAAAAATTCATGTTATGTGTTGGGAAAAGTTATATTAAAGGATGGAAAAATGTTTTTACAAGATCTGCAATGATCCAGTACCTTTGCATGACATCCGGTGAATGAGATTGTACATGGGCTTGTCCACATATCAAGTGACATATGCAAAGTGTTCATTGAGTTTAGTTTCTGTGGAACAATTTTTAATTGGTTTAGTTTCAATGGAACAATTTGGTTCTACATTGGTTAAAGTAATGATAGAAATGCACTTAAACTAACTGGTTTAGTCTCAATGGAACCATTTATTTTATAAATAGACTGAAAATTTGGATAAAGGTTGTCTTTCAAGGGTAGCAGACAGAGCCTAACATTTGACAGATTAGCTTTGTAAAAGCATGAAAAGGTAGTGGCTGGACAACTATTATGGCTTACACGAAATGAAGCTATGATAGAATCATGTTATGTGTGGAGTAAGTTAAATAAAAAGATGATTAAATAGTTAGACAAGACACTTTTAAAGATCAAGCCAACACTTTTCCTTAACCTCCGGTGAATGCGTGTACACATCCACTTTTATACTGATGAAGTAACACCTGCATAGTGTTCATTAAGCCGTAACAACAATCCAGAATGTCAGCATCATTGTAGACAATGTATACATAGTCCAATGAATGGAGGTCAGCTGGAAAATAGTGGAACAGCTGGACAACAATTTTGACCTTCATGAAATGGCAATACATAACGAGATAATGTTATGGGTTTGCAAAGTGAAATAAAAAGTGGAAGAAATGATTTGCCATAGAAACTAAAAATGATTTTTTACTGATCAAGTGATCTATGCATACTGTTAATTAAGCTTCACACCGAATCTGTAGGTCCTTATGCTTGGAGACATCGTAAATAGAACCTAAGGCATGGAGGTCATATCTTTTTAGTAGATTATATGACCAACTTTGTAGACATTCAAGAAAAAAGAGAACAATACTGCGGCATGATAATTAATGCTTGTCATGGTAGGTGACAACCGAGTGTACAATTACAATCAGTTCTTTTGTAATGATTGCCATATCTTTTCCTTGTACACAGTAAGAAATGAACAACAATTTATTGTGTAATTATCAATTGATCCTTTGATTTGAATGAATGGATGAAATGAGTTTTGGTTAGTTTTTTGAAGGATGCAGCATCAAGGGATCAATCAGATTACTTCACGGTACATGTTTACAGAAAATACAAGAGTGTCGATTCCAAATGGAATCAATAATGATAGAAATGCACCTGAAGTAACTGGTTTAATTTGAATGGAACAATTCGTTTTATATGAAAACTGAAAATTTGGACTTCGGTAAAATTTCAATGGTAGAATACAAAGGCTCACATTTTGAAGATTATCCTTCTAGAAGCATGAAATGCTAGTGGCTGAACAACTTTTCTGGCTTACATGAAATGAAAAGCTGTGACAGAATCATGTTATGTGTGGAGGGAGTTAAGACAAAAGATGAAAAAATTGTTAGAAAATACATTATGAATGTGTCCAATACTTTTCCTTAATGTCCGGTGAATGCAAACTACATCCACCTTTATAGTCATAAAGTGACACCTGCATAGTGTGCATATTGTTCATTAAGCATAATGCATGTCAGTATCATTGCAGACAATGTATGAAAAGCTGAAGAAATCTTTTGCAAAGTTATATGAAAAGCTGAAGAGATAGTTTGCCAGATAAACTAAAAATGGTTTTTTACTCAACATGTGGCTTATGCATACTGTTCATTGAGCTCCACAATAATGACGTAGGTCATTATGCTTGCATATATGGTTAATAGAAGCTAAGGCATGGAGGTCAAAAGCTAAGACTTTTGGTTAGAAGCTAAGGCAACCAGAAAGCATGACCTTCACTTATTGATTTAAACTGCACGTGATATGTTTAAGTAATCTGAATGACAGCAGGTTGCAGCATCTAAACCATAAGGTCACAATCCAAGGCTAGCAGCCCAGCGTCAAAGCAGACACTCTGCACAATGGGCTGGTGAGGCCGCAAACACAAGTTACATGTTAAGATACTAACATGAAAAGCAGCAAACACAAAAGCATGACCGTCACTTACTAGTTTAGTTAGCTTTTTAGTGAAAATGCATGGAAACCCTTTTCGTAAAGACATGAACAAAGGAAAAAAAGTGAAAACAGGTTCTCCTTACATGGTTACAGTAACATTGAATCCATGTAATAATGTGTTTTGTATAGTGCAAAAGATGATTATTATCTTTGAACATGATAATCTAACCGATTTTGATGGGTTGCTAGCTTTGTTGATCACAGAGCAAGAGAAAGAATCTTAATACAATACCATATAAATTTGGTTAGAAAAAAATAAAAGACTTGCGGATATGAAATGACATGTCAATTATCAAAGATATTACGGGTAGAACATGTTTTTCTCCCATCACAGTTCATATAAGAAATGGTTGGAATCATCTCGATCAATATGATAACTACTTTATTGATCGGATAACATGTTGTGGGGTATTGCAGATCTGAACCTGCTGTACTGGTTTATTTAAGCTTATATGTCTAAAGAATATACTGAAAACATGTTGCAGACTTTGTTACAGAAATTTAACCACTTCACATTTAGCAAAGGGCAAATATTACAAAAAACTGATATGTTTAATGAAAGTGATTTCTGCTTTGGTATTTTCTTGTGATAATGAAGCTGATATTAGATACAAACTGGAACACGATAAAAACATGGAAGAAAGGTTACAGCCTCGGTGATGGTCAGTGAGCTGGAAAACTATCTCAGATACAGCTTGCAATTAGGATAATCACCATAGGGCAAAGTAATAACATAACATGTTATTATGGAACAAATGAAATGTTAAATGCACGTTATTTTAGAGGAGTCTGCATAGATGGTTATTAAGCAAATACACATTTTCCCAAGTGCACACTGATCTAAAACCTTATATGGTTAAGGAATCTTCAAGTTTAAGAATGTAACATGTTGTCATATTTTCCCAAGTGCACACCGATCTAAAACCTTAACAATCTACAAGTTTCATTAACTTAAAAGCAAGAGGTGCAGACTTTGATCTTTGTGAAAAAGCACTTTACAGCTTGATCATAACACCATTTGCAGTGCATGTAGCAAAAAATTAATAGAGTTTAGTAACTTGTCTGTTGCTTATATCATAGAGTGGCGCCCATTTGCATTTTTTTAATCTATTGTGATAATGTTCTATTGCTGATATTGCTTACTACCAATCTTCATATTATTAATCTCTGTCCTATAATGTGTTTTAAGTGGAACTTGCATTTCAGCTGAATAGTGAAAGAAATGTGAATGAGTAACTACAACCAGCAATAGTAAATAGTGGAGTTCCAACTAATGATTGTTGTCTGTGGAATAATGAACTGTACATCTAAAATGTCATTTACCTTTTTCTTCATTCTTTCGACTGAAACGTCTTACAATCTGGTTAATTTTTTTAAGGAACATATAAGCAAGAGGGTGGAGACTGTGACTTGGAGTAAATGAACTGCATACATAAAAATAAAAAGATAGAGTGGATTATCTTGTCTCTTGAATAGATGATAATGTGGATGCCAATATGAGCTTCAATTTCCTAGAATGCAAAATTCAAGTTTCTTTTACTTAGTCACTAACTGCTCTGGATATTCGGGTAGAAAAAATTATCTATGCAGTGATCGCCTAAACTCCGATAGAGATGACATGCTAAAAAATTAACTCAACAATCATGGCGAAAGTAGTAGCAGCTCATTTTAGGTTTACAGAAAAAATAGCAAAATCAATCTGAAAATGAAGGACTTACTAATGCACACTCTAAACATATAAATGGCTAAATCATGAACTATGTTAGAGGATGCGTCCAGAACCAACAAAACATACTCCAACTTCAATATTGCATGTGACATGACAACTAAATCAGATAAAGCAAGTTGAAGGAGAAAAGCTGTGCTGGACAAAGTCAGACTTGGCACAGAGCAATGACATTAAAGTATGTTTTCAGTCTTAGTTAAAGTCATACCTGGGTACAGATATTGACCAAAGGGTAAAAGCATACTTGGTTAAGGAAGATGATTGAAAAAAAGGCTGAATAAATGGTCATCGTGCCGGCCATATGCACATTTATCCATGCCCAGTTTTGTACAACCTTACATGTTTAAGGAAGCTTCTTTCTGAAACATCATAAAGGATGTTCTATGTGTTTCATGAAGACGAAAGCAATATGGTGTGACTTGTTTGAAAGATGATATATTATATTCAGATGTCCA
>JANTPZ010005013.1:0-16151 GCA_025593235.1 Vachellia pachyceras | reverse complement strand
GATGGGTATGTTATTAAATATTGATACTTTAATAAGAGTATGAAGAACAATTTTGTAACTTAATATGACATTATTCACACTCACTAACCAGATCAGAGAAGCTCCATTAAAAATGGAGACTTGAAGAGAGTGGGTGGCAAGTCAGTAGGTGGGCGAATAAAAGACAAACTATAATTAGGTGATAAATATTGATCATGTTATAAAATGCTTCCATATATATAATGGATGTCATTTTGAATTCTACGTATGTCATTGCATGATACACATTTTTCGTTAATATGCAAAAGGTATAAATTAAGTAGAATATAGTAATATTCTCAGAAAATCAAATAATGGATGTGTTGGAGGGGGTGTGATAAAAATGACAGTATGTTTATATTATCGGTGGAAACTACTTTTTTAACATGATTTAGAATTTATCAAATAAACAGGAGGGTGAGGTTTTAAATCTTCTTCTGTAATTTTATTTGGAGGCATGAACCAACAATTTTTGGGTTTAACTTCTTTTCTTAAAGGTAAGATTATGTAATGCCATAGAATTTTTTTTCCTAGGAAGGTAAGATTATGTAATGCCATAGAATTTTTTTTCCTAGGGCGAAGTATTTAGGATTGGTTTGGCAACCACTTTTGAAATTTAGGTTTAGTTTCAAAACCTAGGTTTTACCTCAAAACCGAGGTTTTGTCCAAGTAAAATTTTTTTTTCCCAAAAGCTGGTTTGGTTACAAAACCTCAGTTTGAAACATAGGTTTTCTCTTTCATACTTTTTCCTCTCTCTTCTTTCCTACTTTCTCTCTCTTTCTCTTTTTTACTTTCCTCTTTCCTACCCACTTTTTTGCCTCGGAATCCGTAAAAGCTAATAATTTCCCAAACATAAATCACTTTTTAAAATCTAGATTTTGCCTCGGAATCTGTAAAAGCTATTTTCCAAAATATATTCTCCAAAATCCGAATTTTACCTCAAAATCTGTAAAAGCTATTTTCAACCTTACATCCAAACAAGCTGTTAATGCGGCTACATCAGTGATGGCTTTTTGCTTAAAACAATGCCAACTTCCGAGTAGGCCATTGCCGCCCATCATTTTTTGTCTGCTACATCTTTTACATAGAGATTAAGGGCTTGCTTGGTAACCATTTTTAAAATCTAGATTTGATTTTAAAATTGAGGTTTTGTCTAAGTAAATTTTTTTTCCCAAAAGCTATTTTGGTTATAAAACCTCAGTTTAAAACCTACTTTTTCTCTTTCCTACTTTTTCTCTCTTTCTCTTTCCTACCCACTTTTTTGCCTCGGAATCCGTAAAAGCTAATAACTTCCTAAACATAAATCACTTTTCAAAATATAGATTTTACCTCGGAATCTGTAAAAGCTATTTTCCAAAATCTATTCTCCAAAACCTAGTTTTTGCCTTGGAATTTGTAAAAGTTATTTTCAACCTTACATGCAAATAAGCTCTAAGTGTATGGTTGAGGATCCGTAAAGAGAAAATAGATTACTGATTTTAAGATTATTTCACCGATATTAAGATAATTTTATGGATTTCGAGATAATTTTTACGTTACGATTTTTCTCAAACATGCACCAGAAGAACACATAGTGCTTGTTTGGCAAAGCTTGGCTTGTAGCCATAAGCACGTTCAACAGTGTTTTTCCGTAAAACGAGACAATCTCCTTCACATATTTGCCTCGGCTTGTGTGAATAAACCCATAAGTACTTCTCCACCGCTTTGCCAAACGGACCCACAGAGGAGGGAGTGGAGCCCACCAACGGCACCCTGTGGGCCCCACTGTTCCCATGACCCAAGTTGGTACCCTGGCCATCTGCACAAGAGTGTGTGGTGATTTCAACCCGTCCATTCACACAGACACAGTTTTGGTTAAGGTTGTCCACCGGAATAAATTTTGATTCAAGTGGTAAAAGGTTAACTTCTTAATTAAATGATTTTGAGTTTAAACCCTATTTTTTAATATAAAGATCTTATTAGTGAACGATCTCTAAGTACTTCTTTAAATCTAGAAGTATGTCCTAGAATTCAATTTATCTAAACTTTTTTTGTACCGACAAAAATATCATCAAAATGTTTGAGGATTAATGCTTTATTTGATCTTTAATTTTGTGTTTGTCTTAGTTTTGATATTTCAAGTTTTAAACAGAGTTTTGATCGTTCAAATTTTATTCCATTCAAAATGTTGGATCATATAATTTTTAAGGTATCAAAATCCATGATTTGAAACTTGAAGAATTGACACTAAATTAAAGACAGATTTGAGATATAAAAAATTGCATTAACCCTTATTTTAAATTAAATATTCTGATTTTACATTTAATACTCCCCTGTTCATTTTTTTAAGTAATTATATAACTGGATTAGATTTAAATAATTTTTAGCCTAATTTAAGGCAACTCTTCTACAGATTTATATATTCATGCAAATTTCAATTCAAAGATTTGTAATTTAACTGCAACAAACATTTATGTGATAATATTCCCCTATTTTGGCGTTAATGGTCAACATATTTCATAATATAACATTTTACTTAAAGTATTTATTTTTTTCCAATAAGTATCCCTAATTAATTATAAAACTTTATAACTAATCATCCAAGCTCCTCAAAACCAGTGACTTCTATTAAAAGTAATTTTAATATCTCGTAAGAAATGACTAATTTTAACTGAATAAATTAATTTATATGAAATTGTTACTATTAGGCACTTTAAAAAAGATATAAGAATATTTTATAATAGTTGTACAGTAAATATGGGGCGTGGGGCTTTCTATTTTGAAGGGAATGCGAAAGAGAAGTGTGATACTTTAAGTGGTGGCACATATAGTAAGGAATGAGCTCAATTTTTATAAGGAGGTAGGTTTAATTCTCTACCGTTGTGAGGGTTCATTTGATAGGCGATCTCATAAGTCCCTTGTAAGTACTCAAAGAGCCTTTGGACCTTGTACTGACCTTGGTGGGAGACCGGAACCATATAAACTTTTTTTTTTGAAAAAAAAGTGGTGTCCGTGATTGTGAAATTAGCCACAAAGTGTTGATTCAAAGTTTGTCGAATTTTTATCAGACAGCCAACTTTTAAAATTATTGATTAATAAATAAAGCATCTTTTTTTAAAAAAAAATGAAAAACAATTAAGTGGAAGCATTTTTCCGGGCCATCTCTTGCTCCCAACCTCCATGCAAATTTCAATGATTCAGAAATTGATTCGACAAGCAAAATGTTATTTTCCATTAATCCAAAAGCAAAAAAAAAAAAGTCCCTCTTATCTCAATATTACACATCAACTGCAAAAAGAAGGAAAAATACTATGTTCCTAATCAACGCTTTAACCAATTTTAAAATTGATATGCATTCACTAACAAATCTGGTGAAAGTGATGAATTTCTGACAAATTTAGTAAATCAAATGGCTTGTTTGGATAGTCCGTTTGGACACCCAAAAGCCATTCCTGCGTTTACCGAGACAAAACTCCTCTCACATATTTACTTCATAATCTGTGTTCGTTCTCCCCACGGGCTATCCAAACAAATTTAAATTTTTACTGAAAATAATGTTTACAACATGTCTGACAATACATCAAATTAAATTATTTTTTGAAAGATAAACCTGCTTAGAAAAATAACCTCTATTGTAATTTCAGTACATTTAAATCAAATTCTACCACTGCAATATAATTTAAATCTCCAAATACTATAATTAAGCAAGTTTTTTTATGCTATTTAAGAAATCAAGCTACATTACTTATACATGATATGATTTCCTAGAAATAGGAAAGCCAACCCATGCACCGTTTTTTTTTTCTGAAAACCACCATTCAAAGCAGTTGCTTTCCTTTGGCAAAAAAAAAAAAAAAAAAGCAGTTGCTTTCCAAACTAAATGCACATATTTATCTATGGAAAGCATGACAAAATATAGTGAACAAATATATATAATTATATTATAAAAGTAATATATTTTTCATACAACTATATAAAGTAAAAGATTTAAAGTAGGTAAAATTGATGATAAATCCCATGTGTGCCGTTTTAGTTATAAACTATAAAATGATTAGTATGGTAGGTATTAATTATTAAGTGCCCAGTTTGCATGTGTGGAATAATCTAATTTTTTAATATGATTTACGGTTTGTAAGAAAAATATATAAAAAAATTTATCTTGATTTGTTTAAGCATATTTTTAGAACACTAATAGAAATATAGACTAAGTCCAACAATCCATCGCTACATTCCTGAAAAAAAAAAAAATCAATTCACCAACAAAACACGGATGATAAAAACCTTTATGCAACGTATGATTGCCAATCTACTACTTAAAAGTAGGAGAATTAACATAAAGTCACTCAAAAATATAATAACAATTGATGAATAGGTGATAGGGTGTTTGGGAAACCTTCTAAGCACCACAAACATGCGTTCAACAGTATTTTTCGTAAAACGAGATAATCTCCTTCACATATTCACTTTATAATTGGTAAAAACACTTCTTTACTGCTATTGCAAACGGTCCAATAACGATACAAAAAGTTTTAGGAGGTTATGCACCATTCTACTCGCTTCAAGCTTTTTTTTTTAGTAAATATATTCTTTGTTATGATAATTCTTTGAAAAACAATATTTTTAGTTTGTACTCAATGTCCTACCCTCATGTTATTTTTATAAGTAACAATAATCTAAATCATAAAAAATTGAACTTGAAGTTAGAATTCCTTAACAACAATAAATATGAAAAAGATATAGTTTTTTAAATATAATATTATTTAAAAAGATGCGAATGAGAGGTAATAAGAGGGGAAATGAGTGAAGAAAAAGATGAAAGAAACGTATAATTAATTTATGATAAAATAAAAAAATACATTTCTAGATAAAACCAAAATAATTGTTAATCTATAGGATCAACTACAAAAAAACGTTACTTGTTAATGAGATTGGAAAGGAGTACTATAAAATAGTTGGCAGTAGATAAAAAATAAATATGTGAATGAGATTATCTCATTTTATAAAAAAATAATGTTAAATATACGTTTGAACCCTGTAAACATTGGGTCCGTTTGAGAAAGCGGTAGAAAAGTACTTTTACGCAAATCGAGGTAAATGTGTGAAAGAGATTGTATCATTTTATAGAAAAATATTGTTGATTGTATTTTTAGACGAGAGTTAAATGTTTTCAAATATGAGTCAAACAATTACATAAGTAAGGTTCACCGGGGAAAAAAATTACTCCTGGGAGGAAGACCGGTACAAAACAGGCTAAAAAATTTAAGTACAAGGGCAAAATTAAACGGTCAAAGAGTTTTCTGCGCTAGCGAGGTAAAACGAAGCCCAAGAATTCTCCAAATTCCAAAGCTTGTTCGTTTTTCCCCCTCCGGCTAATTTCTCACTAGCTAGCCCCCATCCCCACGCTTCTCTCTCCCTCCTCCCTCTCTCTAAAAGGCCCTTAATTTCCAAGTTTAAGTACTTCAACGAGCTTCGGTAATGGCGTAAAGCCTTAACCCCTGCCACACTCCACTGTTGACTCTCGTAGTACCACTGCACCAGTCTAAAAACTGTCTTCTCTCCCCAACTTCCCGGCGAATTTTTCCACTCTACTCTACAACTATGGTCAAAAGCCGTTAACTTTAACCCGCAACAATGGTGCTCGAGGACGGTAGCTATGTTGGGTGGCCGCCCATTGAGGCCCCTCTCACCGTTCCGAGAGACGAACATTGGAGCAGCTTCGACAGTTCTGTCAATGCCGTGTCGTTTGGCTTTGTAGCCACTGCCATTCTCATTTCTATGTTCTTGATTATGGCTATTTTCGAGAGATTCCTCAGGCCCACCTCGCCGGCGTCGCCATCGCTTCCAGGTAGCCGGAGCAGAGGGGATATT
This sequence comes from Vachellia pachyceras, assembly GCA_025593235.1. Classification (NCBI taxonomy): domain Eukaryota; kingdom Viridiplantae; phylum Streptophyta; class Magnoliopsida; order Fabales; family Fabaceae; genus Vachellia; species Vachellia pachyceras. The sequence continues at coordinate 10,286 of JANTPZ010005013.1, read as the reverse complement.
GAGTCACAGCCTATGGGGAAGCTCGGTTTCCCATCCCCTAAAGTGAGTGAATTGCTTTAGATTTTGAGCTTTTAGCTTTTTCCTTTTCAGTTTGTCCTTTCTTTATCAGTTTTAGCTTCTCCTGAACCTAACTGGGAAATGAGAGATGCTCTTTCTTCCATATGGAAATTCTGCATACTTTGTTTAGCTTGAAATGATTATTTGGGCGATTAATTTCGATTCTGAGAAAGTGATAATTATCTCTGACAAAAGGTTTTGCTGCTTTTTTCTTTTGAATATTTCTAGGATGCTTGCTTGTTCTTGAAATCTTCAGCTGTTTAAATGCTGCCGTCATAAATTGAGTCAATTATGAGCTCCCAATTTATTAAGAATATGGATCTGTGAAGAAAACTATGATGCTGTGTTTTACCCCCTCTAATGTATTTTCTCTGAGGTTTATGTCTAATTCAAACGGTTTCTGTTCTTCGATTTATATCTCCATCTTCTTGGGGACCCGTTCTCTCTTCCTGTTTCATTTCCCCTCATTCTGTTCAAACACAAAATGGCATTCCATTGTACATGTTGATCCTCTCTTCGATGGGCCAAAACTTTGATACACGTTTGTCTGTGTATATAATTTATTTATTTGTTGATGATGATTGATTTGGTAAAGAAAGGTACAATACAAGCATCCCGACCAAACCCCATGCTCGCTTAATTATTAGAAAGGAGGTGAACAATGTTAATAAATCCGAATGAATGGCATCTGAAAAAAAAACCTCAGAATTTTCTTGTGATTTTTTTTTGGAAACTGAATCTGAGAGACAGAGTTCTACCCTAACCCCACCAATTTTTTTAATTAAACTTCATTCTCATCTTCATCTACACGTTCTACCAACATCCTTCATTATGAGCAAACTGTGCTGCCTTCAGTAATCAGATGGTGGTCCTCCCTTTGGAGTTTTCTACTGAATGATTGATCTCTACGTCTCAAAGTAATCTCTGGCCATCGGTCTCAGGACTTTTTAATATGAACATCTTTGTATTGAGTCCTATCGTTGTCCTTATTGTCCCTCCCTCCCATCGCTCCCAATCTTTAATGATACCATGCATGGCCTGTGTCTGTGGTCGGCGACAGATGGTCAACCTTTCAAGCCATGTTCTATTTTAGTTTTTCTTCTTATCTTGTAATATTAATTGTCTAACTCTACCATACTACTTGTTGCTAGTAGATGAAGTGTTTGGATGTTATTTTAATATTCTAAATTGTAATTGCAGTATCCTATGATGAGCCACTACTCTGTAACCATTGTGTTGTCTACCTCATGCCAGTCTTTTATGGGGACATAGTAGGCCCACTTGCTTATCCAACTTCAGTGTTTTAATTAGAGGATTGATCCATATAGCCTTTGGGATTTATGATTCTCTAGTATTGATCATGAATGAAAAAGTTTTGTAACTCCATTAGGAAAGAATTTTCGTAGTTTAATTGTTTGGCATTTAGATTACAGTAAGTATCTTGTTATGGTGTTAATTGAGTGCAGTATATGTAATTTGCGGAAAGGCTTGTTTTTATTACTTGGGATTCTGAAAGGGATCCTTTATTGTTTATGTTGTGGTACTACTCAGAAACTATGTTGGACAAAGTTTTCGTTGTTAGCAAAATCAATCTAACATCACAGTCCGGCATTTTATGGAGAGGGAATCGACTGAAAGCTAGAGATATGGAAATTAGTATTTTAACAATAGTTATCCGTAGGAAATGATTTCAGATCAAGGGAAAGATCTAAATCAAGCTTTACTATTCCTTCCCTTCTTCTCCACTCAGTCTAAACATTTGCTGAATGGTGAATGTTTCAGAGGCAAATGAATATCTCTTATGATGGTTTCACAAATTGAAAGCACTCCACATTTATTGTATAGGAAAATTTAATCGTATTCTGATCTGAGCAAAGTGAACCAAGAGAAGAATATGTAGATCTTGTGGATCTTCAAGTGTCGGGCCCTTTTTTGTTGTTAATTGTGTTGCCAAGTCACAAATTCATTCGTTTGGTTCATCTTAAAATCAGTAAGGTAATGCTTCATCAACTCATTTGTTTTCCTTTTATTGTTTCAGATGAGTGTATATTCCCGTGGGGTTTCAGTTCTGATGCCTGGAGACGAGATTCCTAGATTCATCGCCCACCCGGCTCCCATGCCTTGTTGCCCTGAACGAGTTCTGTGGCCTTCCCACGAGCATAAACTCTCATCTTGTTCCACGTCCAACCCCGTCTCTAGTATTAACCAAGTATGAAGCAGAGAAACTAGAATTGTTGAAAGCGTCTTTGGAGATAGAAACAAGAATTGACAAAGAAACAAGAATTGGGACTGTTCTTGAGGCTTTCGCTTATGTATTTTTTTACTCGGAGCAGTGCCTCTTCATAGCATGTAAATAGCGCTTAGAGTAGGAAAAACTGGGTTTGACAATGGGGCTATCTAGTTGAAAGATCAAAGTTATGTCATTTTTTCTTGTTCATGATCATGGAATCGGAAGATGAGAGTTAGTGGTTTATCCATGGAATGTGATTCTTGCCCATTAAAATTGTAAACCTTGTAAAAAAAGAATCAAGTTGTGGCCTTCTGACACCTACTCTGGGAGGTTATAGCTCGTTTCTGGGTTGAAGTTCATCACTCTGCTCTTTTCTTAGCTCGTTTACTCATTCACAAACCAATATCTTTCATTTGATCCACCTTTTTTATAATTTTCCTTCTCACTGAGTCTACAGTTCTAATACCAAATACTAAATGAAGATGATCTGAGCTTTATATGAAAAGTTAAGGTGAGTTAGACTATTTATTACAGCTAATGCATGCCTTTGTGCTCATAGAGCTTAAAAGGTATTTTATGGATCATCTATAAACAAGATTTTCAAATATGATTATTGAATTTACAAGATTATAAGCAAGTCTTTATCGGGTCTGGACCAATCTTTGTTGACAACTTTCAACAGGTTTTGAACATGGGAGTGTGATGTTTTGACTCAGGGATCAAGAATGGGCCTATGAAGAAGCAAGCATGTGCTCAACAGTGGACCTTAATGGAAAGCATGGGTCACCAATGCATATCTAAACATAACTGGGAGTCAAATCTAAGCTACTAAATTTTGGTCCAAAAAGAAAAAGCTAAACAGAAGGCGAATGGTGATTCTGACTACTGAGATAATTCTGATATTCATTTCTTCATCAGTTGAATCAATACAAGGTCGCTCTACCTCATTGGCGTTTGGATAAAAAAATGTTCTTAAAGAGTCAAATTTGAGAATGACATTTGTTTAATCAAGAATGCGCTAATGATTCTGAGCCCAGAAGAAGGATCGTTTCATATTGTTCCCAAATTGCTTATTTCAGAACAGTCCAATGGGAGCAATAATTTCTGTTCAAATGAAAGTACATTCAAGTATAGATCATTTTGCAAGTATTAGCAAAAGCAAGCCAAAGTGCTTCTTCCACTAACATTTTATTAATCAAAATTTCCAAATCTAGAGGACTAAATTTCAATTGTAGACACTACAACCCGTGATGCGTTTTTGAATTTCAGTGGTGGTAGTGGAAGATTTTGAGGAATCCCAAAGCTTTTAAAATAAAGCCAAAACAATCGGTATATATCTGGTTTGTCCACAAAAAGAACTCATGTGAGGCTTGATCTTTTCTGAATTGAATTTTGAACTTGTAAAGCTTTGAGCCATGGAACATTCTTTCTTTCTTTAACCCCCTTATCGTCCACATATGATTTGAAAGAGATACAGCATTGACACCATATAAGCCCACAAAGAGGAAAGGACCATCAAATGGTATTATTATTATTATTGTTAAAAAATTAGTGGACCACTATTTCAGAATATTTCACCCCACTCAAGTAACGGCTATGTTGTGATTTTTCCCTCCATCTCTCAACCAAATCTATTACATGCTGAAATGAACTGTAATATTGAGTTTTCCTTGCATATTTCATTCATTTGGTTCACGAGTAATGAGAAAAAAATGGGATCTTAATGCATGAAGGTCATCTTCAAGTCTGAAACTTGCTGAAAACTCAATGGCACACAAGTCATTCATTAGTTGATTAATTGACCTATCTTGTATTATGTGTAACTTTCTAAAAGTTCCAACTCTGAGCAGCTTATTATGCAACTTCTAAAGTGGGCCTCAAAACAATTTAATAACAACGACTTGGTTTGTCTCCAACTTCTAGCGAAATGACCATGATTTCCGTCAATAATTTGACCCAGTCAAATGATAAATTCTCCTGCTAAACTCGCGTAGAAAGTTTTCTTTTCAACCACACAAATTTACCCTGTCCACTCTCATCAGAGTACAAATTGCAACGATACCAAAGACTGAGTTTCTTGGTGAACAGATAATCCTATATGGCAGCAACGAAATCTTTCCGAAGCTGGCAAGGCCTGCAATAGAAGGAATCATGCTGCAGAAGAGAAAACAGAGCAATGTACTAAAGTAATAGAAGGAATATTAATAATAACAACAACAATCGGTCAATTCTCTCTTCTTCTTCTTAAATCTTAACTACTACCAGTTACGTATTCCAGTATCCAAAAGTTCAAATCGGGATAAATCGTTGAGATACTCATCTACTGTTTAGGGCCTAAAGCCTTGCCTTCCTCTACCCCTCACCCTGTGACTGTGTCGTACCAATTGACCTTTGACTTAGAAATATTTACACCCGCATGGTTCACATTAACTGCAAAACATTTCAGTAAATAGAGTCATAGATTATTATTTGGTACTTTACGCTTGTCATCAGCTCAACAACTCTCCGGCAGCAGCAGGTCAATGGTGCACCGCCACCTGCATTGTCGGGATTGGATGAATTTTCAGAGAAATATGAAGCATTCCAGTGACACAAGAGGGTTCTCCAGTGATTCGTTCGCTGTTGACGACGGCCATTTGCCTTCAGTTCCGGGATGTTCCTTCTTCAGGCCGCCACTCTCTGGTGTGGTGGTTCTGGCTCGAGCAGGGGACTGGTTTGGTCTTCTCTTCGATGGGCTCTGACCCACGATGGATCTTGTGGCTCCGTTGTCTGTGCGCATGGCTGGTGACCTGGATCTCCGGCTGGAATTCTCGCCGGTGTCCCGCCCACGAATCTCGTTCCTCATTCCTCTGTTGCCCATTGTTTGACTCCGAACTAGTTTATCTCTGCTTGGAGTTAGCCTCCCCGACCCGATATTCCTCCGACCCGGGGATTGCTCCGGCTTCCTGGTCGGTGATTTGCCCGCCATCTTCTCCCTTCTATCGGCGGAAAAGGATCGATTTTTCCGCATTTTCACCGGAGAGGAGCTCACCCTCTGGCGGATTTCGCCATCCTCTTCTTTCCGGTCAGCTATTGTAGCCGTCGACATCATGCTCTCGCTCAAGCTGCAAACCTCAGAGATCTCTTCTTCCTTCTTCACAGGCAGCGGCACCTTGTTGATCTTGCCGCTCAGTTCAGGAAACTTGTTGAATTCAGGTTTGTGAGGCAGCTTTTGAGGGTCCGAGTTGGCAATTCGGGGCTTCAATTTGTGTGTCTCTTGGAGAACTTCCTTGACAGTCTCCTCTTCAGGGGGTGCTCTGTTTTCTGAAGCTTTGACAGAGGAAGTAGAAGAAGAATTAGATCTCGGTGGCGCCTGGTTCCTGCGGATGAGAGAATTCTGATGCTTTGGTGGGGATGAAGCAGAGGATAGATCTCTGTGAGTACTCACACAGCAACCCATGTTGATTCTTGCAGTGTTGAAACTTGTGAGAAGTGGTAAAAGGGTAGGAGGAGGAGGAGGAGGAGGAGGAAGGCCCAGGGATTCTATGGAATAAGAGACATTGTGGAGGGAAAGAGAAGGTGAGATAATTTGGCGCTAGACTGTGAAAAGTGGAGATATATGGGAAAGAAGGATACAGAGAGAGGAGAGTAGAAAAGGAGACGTGGTAGTTGAAGCAGAGAGAGTGAATCTGTTGGCGTCAACGAGAGGGGCATTTATTTCAGTTTTCAGATCTCTAAGTTCAAAAATCACGCAAGTCCTTGACCCGCATTCATTTATGCCCAAAAAATTGAACAAAACGGGTACAACCTTCGAAAACAGAGGACGGAGGCAAATTATTATGGTGTAAATTATTGCTATTATTTCTACAAAGGCCAAGTAAACTTGGGGAGTTACACGTCGATATGGCTAAGTAGAACATCCGCACTGCTAAGTCAGGTCATCCCTCGTTTCTTTTTGTCAACGCTTCTAAAAATTTTAAAAGTCCGACAGTAATTTATTTTTGTAAAACGAAATAATTTTTTTTACATATTTATCTTGATTTACGTAAAAGTATTTCTCTATCACATTTTCAAACGAACCCACCATCATGAGCAATACGTCAGGGGAACTGGTAGAGTTGGCAAACTTGTAGCTATTTCTTGTGCATTTTTCTGCTAAGCAATCAGCATACTTGATGATTCCTTCAGCTAAAATATGCCTCCTCCATGAACCTACTTCAGTTGATTGAGCAGAGACTCCTTCCATAACGCCTTTGCATCCATGTTCCCGTAATACCAACCACACGAGGCTGAAAATTTCGAACCACGGCCATAACTCCTTTACAGGGAGTCTCTCATGAACAACTTGCCATAAGAGGAACTTCACTTTTTCCGGCACGAGCAGTTTCCACACTTTCTTCCACTGGATCGTTTCATTCTGACCCCTTTGGGTTATCATTTCATGGTAAGTGAGTTTCTTACCAACCTACTATGAACAGTGAACAGTAGAAGAAATTATCCAAATCCTATATGCTGAAAAAGTATACACCCAAACACTACAGTTGGACGAGTTTCGAAATAAAATTATGAGAAGGATTGCTAATAAACATTAGCAATGAAATGAACATAAAAACCTTGTAATAGCTATCCCACATGCAAACCGGAAATTCAGAGAGCAAATAATTTATGTAAATGAACAATGAAAGGTGAGGCCCATCATTCTGAGGGTGGAAGTAATTAAAAGGGGCGGCGGATGGCGATGACACAAGGCAGATCTGTCACATGTGAGACTGATTTCACCAAGAACTTCACCTCATTTGATTCATGCTTAAGGATATTTCATTTCTACAAGATTAAGAACACTTTAATCCAATACCACCCCATCCTATTTATAACAACCTCTCACTTATATTTCGTACACATCTTTTTTTTTTTGGCTAACAAAGAAACATTAAATTGAAAAATACCAGAACTTACACAGTGTCCGAAAATAACAAACCCAACAAACAACTTAAATACAATAAACTAGACACAAGTAAATAAACAGAAAATAAACAAGCATTTAAAAGTTCAATAACGCAGCAAGACAAATCTCTGACATCAGCCATCCAGAAAGCCTTCAACTGCAACGGTTCTTGAGATACCGATTAACAGGGTAAGAACCGTCCAATGAAGCTTTGACAAACCACCCGACTACCAAATATGCTTCAAACGGAATCCATATATAAAAATGGTTCCTAATCAAATTCATTGGGGGGAAAACCTCAAGGAGGACAATACTCATCATAACAGTGAGAACGCAGTCATCTTGATAATACCAGATAGAATCATCACTCCAACTCAAGAAAGAACAGAGTATCCATACACACTGAACAGGCATATGTTTTACCAGAATAAGAACAGTGTTACCATTCAAATCTTTTTAACTTTTTTTTTGGTTGAATTGCACCATTCGAGCACACAATTACACACATGAAGATGCTATTCGCTAGTTGCACAGCCCAGTAAAATACACAAAGTAGTGACTCAGCATCCAATGGATAAAATATTAACATATTTCATGTACTACTTACTACAAAATCCAATTGACTCCGTAGACGTATTGAAAAAGACAACGTATATACTGAAATACTTATATATATCATTAGATTATATATCAATTCACAAATCAGATAAAGTAGTTTAGAAAAAAATGATAAATATATCAGTTAACTAGCTTCTTTAATATTTAAAAAACAGTCAATTAGTTGTATATTAAGAAACAGAGGTAGTACCAGTACAATATTTCTGCTAAACATAGATATCATCTTACTTGAGGTAAAATTATTTTAAACACTGTCTGAATCTAAATCTACGTTATCTATGTTATTTATGCTAAACATAGATAAGTATGTGTTTAGGAATTCCGTTGTAAGAAATGAGTTTACGGATTTCTAAATGGTTTTACGGATTTCAAGATGATTTTTATAGATTTCGAGATGGTTTTTATGAATTTTAAGATATATTTATCTTGACATACATGTACTGTTAGGAGAATGAAGTTCCTAAACAAACACTAAAGCTTTATTCAACTACTCATGCTTAGGATAGATAAGTACGACCAGATTAATCAAATTTGTAGTGCTACTTAGAGTCTACACAGCTATATAACAATGTCGCATCACGACTTGTATGATCACGAGTACTAGTTCAGTTGGCTTAAAACAAGCTTAATGCTATAAATTAATAGTTATAGGTATCATCAATCCATGACCGAGACAGAATCTTGGGAGCCGATCATGTTCTTTGCTAAATATTTTTGTAACAATATTGTTCCAACTACATTATGATAGTTAGCATTTTTTGTTATATCCAATTCTGCCCCAGAAAAATAGTTTTTTTTATCAACTTCTCAATCATGTAAGGTTCTAATTAATACTAAGATACCTTGAAAGCATTATCTTTGTGCGTGCTGAAAGGTAACATGGAAGAGTCTTGTGTGTATACATAAAGATACATACATACCAAGAGGGACAGAGAGTCATACACCAAAATTATAATTTGCACTGTATATATATTTTTGCCATTTGCCAGCCATGTGACACCCTGCAAGTAGAGATCCGTGGGTTTTCTTTATTACCATTAATCACGCATAATAGAAGTAATCAATATATATACAGAGGGAGAGGGAGAGGGAGGATGATGGAGAAGGACATGATATGTTTGATGCTGTGATGGAAGAAATCTGATAGGTTTGATGCTGTGATGGAAGAAATCTGATAGGTTCAAGTTTCAGATTTCTGGGTACTGGATTTGGAGAAATAAACGAAGAGAGAAAAGATTCTTGAACAGTGAAAGACTACAAAACAAAACTGAAACCACAAGACACTGAAATTTACTTGCATGATGGGGTTTGCTACAGTATGCCTGGTAATAGTGATAAAGAGATACACTCCTTGCTTTGTGCCTTTGATGACACAAGGGAAATCATTACAGCATTCTTGTTTTTTCCCCTCTACTGTCAGCTTTTGGCTCCTACCAGTCATTGGATTTGTCTGATTGAGCCACGCTAAAAACTAAAAATATAATTAATTGTATTTTTCTGTAAAACGAGATAATCTTTTCACATGTTTATCTTGTTTTACATAAAAATACTTCTCTACCGTATTTTCAAATGAACACATTTAATCTATTTTGCTTTTTTTTTACTTCTCAGGAATCATCCCCATTTTATTTTTCCTGTTCTCTATTATTAGCTTTTAACTTTTCAAATATGATATTGTAAGAAAAATAAACTCTACTATTAATTCAAACAAACCATGTAATTTTAGAAAAAAATTGTTAAGTTACAAAATACTTATAAACCTTTATCAAAAGTGTTTCAGCACCACTTATTTTCTAGAGGTATAAAATACCTATAAATATTTAAAATATAAGCAAAAATGTAGAACTTTTAAATATAACATAACATTGGGTCCATTTGGCAAAGCGGTGGAGAAGTACTTATGGGCTTATTCACACAAGTCGAGACAAATATATGGAGGAGATTGTCTCGTTTTACGGAAAAATACTGTTGAACGTACTTTTGGGGTGTTTGACCGCTTTGCCAAACACCTACAATAATTGATATGAACCTTTGTGGTAGTTGCATTAAACGTTAAAGAAATTAGATCTAAAAACACCATATGAAATGTCATTAGGTAAGTAGTTGCATTAACCATTTGTGAATGTGAAGGGAGCATGTCCCTAATAAATTGCTGTACGGTGGACCCCACAGCTGCATGGGCACTTATTATTATTATTTAATGTCCCATTAATTTATTTTCACACTCTCATTTGGAAACACAGTAGAGAAGTACTTTTACGTAAGATGAGGTATATATATGAAGGAGATTATCTCGTTTTACAGAAAAAGATTGTTGAACGTGAGTTTAAAAAATTCAAACGCTATACCAAACGAGTCTAGTATACATGACTTGGACATGGACCATGGCCATATCACAGTAGTGATTATAACCAATCCACAATAATTAATAATGCTAAAACCATAGTAGTGACTTCT
>JANTPZ010005012.1:0-22626 GCA_025593235.1 Vachellia pachyceras | reverse complement strand
AAAAAGGGTAGGGCGCCGTATGGCGACCTACGGCGCCCTTTTTCAGAATAGGGCGTCGTAGCGCGCCCTATCGCACCCTTTATGAATAAAAGGGCGCCGTAGGTGCCCGCTTTCACTTTTTACTCCCTTTTTAAAAAAAAGGGCGCGAATTACAGTAGTAAAAGGTATATTCTGTAGTAGTGTAGCGCTAATTCAAATAGGAATGATGATTTTTTTTTTTTGCAAACAAAAGGACGGGAAAATAATGTTTGATGAATAAATATATTTTCTTATTCATGATTATTGAAATATTAATCTTTTTCATGAAAACTAATATCATTCTATAATTATGCAGGATTTTGGTATACTAGTTAAGCTTTCCACTACGGTATACAACTGTTAATAAACACCTCAAGCGACTGTTTGTGGGGTTTAAAAAAGTAATCATCCATCTAAACTCTGGTCTTGATAATTTCAGCTCAAATGCCTACATTTTAATTCAATCAATTATAAGATTATCTAAACTAGGGTTTTCACATATTTCCGCCCAAAACACGCAACTCATAAAACAAGAAAAGTATCATGCATGATACGTGTGGCCCAGCCACCTGTATTAGGCTTTCGACATGAGTGATACGCCATTTGTAAATTAAGAGAAACGTGCGTGGATTATTATTCCCCACGTGCGAGGAGCAAATTAAGAAGAGCAATCTATTGAATTGAAAGGCTTTCACTTATTCCTATAAATACCCCCACAAATTCTACACTCTTCCCTCACATCCAAACCTCATCAAAGTCGAGGCATACACACACACTCCACCGAAAAAAAAACTCGTTTTTCGTTTGAGGTTATACTCACAATATGCCTCTCGTTGCTGCTTCATCAACCCATAATCTTGCCACATCTGATCATTTGGCTCGCCGTCGTGCAGATTATCACCCTACTCTTTGGAAGGACTATTTCCTTCAATATGCTTCCCAATCTTTGGCATGTGTCTATATATACATATATCTGTGTGTGTTATTTCATACGTAATTCTTTTTATCTTAATTCATTTTATAATGTTATAGTTTGTTTAAAAATTGTGCGTAGGAAGTTGATGAAGAAATGGGGAAACAAGTTGAAACACTGAAAGAAGAAGTGAGGAAGATGCTCATATCTACGATGATGGAGAAGTCCTCAACCAAGGTTGAATTGATTGATTCAATTCAACGTTTGGGGCTGTCGTACCATTTTGAACGTGAGATTGACGAGCTGTTGCACCAAATTCACAATACTTGCATTCAAAATAATCAAATTCTAACTCATACTGATCAAGATCTCCACTCTCTTGCTCTCCTTTTTAAGCTACTGAGGCAAGAAGGATATCCCATTTCACCTGGTACGTTGTGTGTGTGCTGCTGAGTTTTCTTCCTTCAATTTGTTAATATCTAAATATATACGGCATTACTATGTATAAGATGTGTTCAACAAGTTTAAGGAAGAGCAAGGAAACTTCAGTGAGAGAATGGCATCAGATGTTGAAGGAATGCTGAGTTTGTATGAAGCTGCACATCTGAGTGTTCATGGAGAGGACATTTTAGACGAAGCACTCGCTTTCACTTGGAACCGTCTTCGCTCCATCACCACCGTTGAATCAAACCCTTTTCTGGAAGCAAAACTGAAGCATAGCTTAAAGCAATGTCCTTACAGGGGACTGCCGAGGCTAGAGGCACGAAAGTACATTTCCATATACCACTTGCATCCTTCCTGAAATGAAGTTCTTCTGAAGCTCGCAAAGTTAGATTTCAGTAGGCTCCAAAAACTGCATCAGAAGGAGTTCGCCAATATCTGCAAGTAAGTTCTTGGATGAGATTCGTTTTGGGACTATATATTGATTCTGTAACTGTAAGTGCAACAAAATTTGCATTAATGAATTCCTGGTCTTTACGTTTGGGATGGTGTACATTATTAGGTGGTGGAACAAATTCAATGTGCAAGAAAATCTACCATATGCAAGAAACAGGATTGTGGAATTATGCTTTTGGATTCTGACGGTTTATTTTGAGCCACAGTACTCTAAAGCTAGAAGGATATTGACCCAAATGATTGGCCTGTTCTCGATAATTGATGATACATTCGATGCTTATGGAACTATCGATGAACTAGAACTCATCAATGAGTCAATCCAGAGGTTAATTAATCAGTTCTGAATTCTCGAGTTTTGATGTCAATTTATAAGAAATTAAATTAGTAAATCTCTCTCTCTCTCTCTTCTTGTTTTTCTAATTAGATTACTTACAATTACAGGTGGGATATACGTTATTTGGATGACCTCCCAGAGTACATCAAGTTATTTTACGAGGAACTGCTGAACGTTTTCAAGGAAATAGAGGACGACATGAAGGAAGAAGGAAGATCATACAGCGTCAACTATGCCAAACAAGAGGTGGGTGGGTGGGTGGGTGTGAATGTTTGTCTTTCTATAAAAAGAGCTTAAATTGATTTAATAGGACTTCCCCTTGATATCATATACCTTTAATATTTTCTCTAATTCGGCTTGGCAGTTTAAGAAGGTGGTGGAAGCGTACATGACAGAAGCAAGATGGTTAAATAAGAAGCATATTCCGACAGTAGAGGAGTACATGAAAGTATCAACTATATCATCAAGTTATGCAGCTCTTTCCGCTACTTCTTTTGTGGGCATGGGGGACATAGCATCCGAGGATGTCTTCAAGTGGGCCCAAACTCAGCCTAAAGTCATTAAAGACTCCTCACTTATTTGCAGACTCATGGATGACATCGTCTCTAGTGAGGTACATATATAATATATATATCCATACATATACACAACACACATACAACTAACTACACACACTTTAATTCTTTGGAACCTAGAAAATAAAGATTTGGGGCAATAAGCTTGGATTAAAAGTTTGAAACTTTGTGGTTAAATTGTGCAGTTTGAGCAGAAAAGAGAGCACATACCGTCACTGATACAATGCTACATGAGGGACTACGGAGTGTCAAAGGAGGAAGCCATTGGCGAGCTTGAGAATAAGATAAGGAGTGCTTGGAAGGATATTAATGAAGAATTTCTGAGACCAAGAAAAGTGCCAAAGCTAATTGTGATGAGAGTCCTGAACCTGACTCGTTTCGTGAATGTAATGTACAAGGATCATGACAACTTCACACATTCTGGAGGACTCATGAAGGACTCTATTCAACTTGTGCTGCTAGATCCTCCCCCAATATGATGACCATCTTCTGATTATTAGTATTATTGTTGTTTCTTTAATTATTAAGAGCACGAATAGTTCAACGTGTGATATTATATATGTGTGTGTGTGTGGTGTGTTTATATGTTAAGTGAAGTGTGAAATGTATCTTCTTGTGTCCTTTGAGAATAAAGGAGCCCTCTTAAGTTATATGATGAGTGAGCTTTTAATCTTTCTTTGACATTGGATTAGTTGAAACACACACATGAAGTCTTCGGGAAAAATAAATAGGAAATTTTGATGTAAAATACTAATTACTTACTGTTAAATGTTGAAAAACAGTTCATGCAAAGATCAATGTTTGGATATTTAGCGTAAAAGAAAAGGCAATGATCACATCACGATGTGCAGGCTCCAGAGGACTTATTGAACATACTTAGATTCTTATCGTTTGATAGGTTTTTTTCGGGAAAAAAAAAAATCTTGTGGGGCATAGGGAGAGCGCACACAAACTAGTTACTCCCTTAGCCCTGAGTATAGAAGCAAGCATTAGTATCTTCCTAATTTGTTGGAATCATTTTATAAAAGGGTTAAATTTAATAGAAATGAGTAGTTTCTAGACTAACACAAGTTTGAATTTCCATTATAAGAAAAAGATATCTTAAACAAATTGCCCTCCAATAAAATGATACCTCCAAGGTAAAGATAATGAAATTGGGTTTTATTATATAATTTTTTTTGTTAAGTACATGTACATCTTTCTATTGAAAGCTATCTTATTCGATGCACTGTCAATCACTTAATATGGACACCTTTTTTAACAAAAATTTAAATATTTGTTGGTGAATTACTAACTTCTGTTTCGGGTTGGGAATTTCATTAGGCCGTCTCCGCATGGCTTCCCAAGCCCACATCAGTAGTATTGGCACCCTTAGATTGCATAAAGAATTAAATTATTTATTTTAGTTATTTAATTCTTTGGTTAATTTATCGATTTTCCTTAGTGTTGTACTTTATTTTTTTCCTAAACGTGGTCTCGTTAAATTCACTTCACTGGCCCCTCTGAGCGTGAGCGCTTTAAATTCAAAACAAAGTTTTAAGGGAAAAAATGAGTTAAAATAAAAAATCAGTGTCACATGCTAATTCATCTGTAATATATTATTACTTTCAATTCTTAATATAAGAGTCAATTAATTTTTTTAAGAATATTAATAAAACCAAATAAAATAATATATTTACCATTGTTCTTCAAATTAATTTAACTAACTTATAAAATTATATATAATATCATGATATACAAAACAACTTCAAAATATATATTATAATTGAGAAATTTATTTATATTTTTTTAATCTCTAAAAAAATTAACTTAGGAATGAACATTTGCTTTAGATTACAGAAATTGAACCATTCTGTTAGTTCAACTGGTTTGATTAACATAAACACACACCGATTAATTCAATAGAGCGTGATGAAGCATCCTAATCATTGCTTTCTTTAAAAGCAATAAGCAATATGGATAAGGATCCAACGAATTCAAGATCTGAATTGATTAAATATTTGAACGATAAGAACAATATTAAGTACTCCTCCAATCTTAAAATGAAAGCCCATTTTTAATAGTGTAATTTAGGGTCAGCTTTTGATATCTTAATTCTAACTTACAGGACAAAGTGGCTTTGCAGGTTGAGTGCTCAAATGTGTTTTGGCCTCTTAATTTTTTCAAGTGGATGCCACTTTGCGGCTTGCGCCATCATATCATAAAAGGTTAATGTTATTTTTTGCTTTTAAAATTTGATTGCATTTTAATTTTGGACTATATAATTCTAAATCACACAGCTTCTAATCCATATAGATTTGCAAGGACTTGATCTGAATTTAACAGAAGTTAAAGCGTTGAATATACATGAAAATGAAACCCAGACTAATTAAGAAGTTAGCATGTCCATATAATTTTTAATGGTTTTTAGCACCGATCCTTATTCTTAATGATATTCTTTCCTACCAAGTTTTTATAAAATGATAAAAACCCTAAATTATGTTGTGTGAAACTACATGACCAAAATTAAAATTCTATTACAGAGTGTAAGAATCATGAATGATAGTAACCCTATTAGATACCCTCATTTAAAGTGGTTGCTCTTATAATAAGCGAATATTACAGATAATGTGTTTGTTTGTGAGAATGTTTGAGCCCCAAACCTATGTTTAATAGTATTTTTTTGTGAATAGAGATAATCTCATTCACACATTTACCTTATAAACAGTAGAAACATTTCTCCACAACTTTTACAAATGGGTAAAACGAGGATAGAGGCTATCAATTGATAAACAGATAAACATGTGTGTGTTGATGCATTGAATAGTATTTTACCTCACTATTTGGATCTCAGTTGCTAGGTGCCGTTTTTAACTTACTTTTGAGTTTGCTCTTCATACGTCCAAATGTTGATTACTGCATCATCCCCCAACTTGTGTCCAATTCTCCCTCCTAGTTTCCTCTCAGCTGTCCAGGTAAGAACATTATGGAGATTAATTCCCAGAACATTCTTATCTGTAAAACTAGTATATTATACTACCTTCCTTCTTTCTCTTTTTAATGACCCGTTTGACTCAACTTATGGGAAGCTTAAACGTACGTTCAATAGTATTTTTCAGTAAAATGAGATAATTTTCTTAATATATGTGTTTCAACTTACGTGAAAGTATTTCTCTACCCAGTTTCTAAACAGGCCCAATATAAAACGTGGATTGATTCTCGTGGCAAATATTGAATAAGCTAACTGTAGCCATATGTTTCTCTTCTTTTCTAAACTAATTTGCATATATTATAAATTGATATATAATCAAATGATATATATAAGTGTTTTAAAATATATATTATAATTAAGTAATTCATTTAACTTTAGTAATTTTCCTGAAAAGCCAATTGGGAATATTAAGGATAGGAAGTTTTTAAGTGAATTAGCCTTGGGTTGGGCAGGGTCAAGGGTTAATTTTAATTAAGTATTATTTTAAAGGTTAATATAATCTTTGATCTCTCAAGTATACTCTCATTTTATTTTGGGGTTTTAAGTTTAAAATCAGTGGTTTTTATCTTTCAAAAAGCAATATGATCTAGATTTTTATTGGATTACAAAAATTGATATTTTAAATAAAATGCAACTTGATGATTAAAATTACTAATGTTAAACTTGATGAACTAAAACAAAAGCGATGTCACACTGAGGGACTGTATAGTAACACCCATTTTATTCTTTTTTTATCAAAATTAGTAAATGAAAAGTTAACACTGACCGATGATGATTGAAATCACACCACAAATATTCTTCTCTAAATAAAAAATTTAAGATATTTATGTTAGATTTTTACCCCCAATCATTTTCAATGAACTAGAGCAGAAAATGCAAATCGGACTTACTAAAATATTACATGGGTAAAAAAAATAACATAAATTTCAATTTTTTACCCTTATATTTTGAGTTCAATTATGAGCTCCCCATACTGATAAATTAACAAGTTAGGCATTCTCGACCCACCAGCCAAAAAAAATAGGTAGTTTTTTTTTTGGTACCATCGGCTGAAGCTAAAATTTCATTAAGAGAGCATTTAATTAATTCAATCATACTCCAAGAAAAACAAAAAAAAACAAACAAGGAAATGGAGCATCTTGGACTCAATTTTGGATTTAGGCCTAAACTATGACATTAGATGATTATATGAAAACATAAAAAATATCCAGAAAAGAAGAACACTAACCTTTTGATGGAACTGTCGACACCGGATCAGTGAGCAGTATAAAGATGAAAAAGATGTGTCATATGAGAAACCATAATGGAATTTTCAATCACAATTCTTTTTTTAATTAATCATAAAAAAGCAGAATCAATCATAACTATGCACTCCTTTACTACCTTCTTTCTCATCTTTAACGTAAAGTAAAATGGGTGTTTAAATTAGTTTTTTTAAAAATAATTTTACACCGTACATATAAATATGAGTAATAGAGTTTACTTTAAATTGTGTAAAATGTGATGGGAAATTTACCGTAAGGTCTCAAAGTAACACAATTAATGAATAAACGATCTTAAATATTGACAAAATTACAATCAGATCCCAACTGTAATTGGTTTGATTATTATTGACTGCTGGTGAAGTTGTTAATGACAATCGGATCAACTATTACTAATATTTAATAGTAATTTTATCAATCTTTGAGACCTTTTGTTCATTAATTCCTCTATTTGGGACGTGATAATAAATTTACTAAATGTTTTTTAAAGTGGTTTTGGTTAATCCTTAACATATGGTAATTATCATGCAATGAAAATCACTGCGAATAACTCTTTTGATCTTATTTATAAGGTAGTAGAGATATTTTTTTGAATCTTTTTTATAAAACAAATGACAGGATATTTATTGTGTATATATATAATCACAACCTTATTTGATGATGTTTTTAAAAAAATTGGATCTTTTTTTGACAAAAAAACTTAATATTATTTATAAAAAAGAATTGGAAAGAGTAGAAATTTAAATTAAAGGAGATAGGGAGGGACAGAGAATGGCATTGTACATAATTCAAGAGAACTTGGATTCTAATTTCTACACTTTGCTCATCAAAGAAAAGAAAAACAATGTGTTCAAATTAAAAGAGAAGCAACGTGTACAAATTTTAAAGGCCTGGACGCCATTTTTTGTTATTTGTTTTGACTTAATTCGCCCTTTCGAGTGAGAATCATATTAATAGAAAATCATTTTTTGTATTAAAATTTCAGATATGAAGACATTTGAATACGACTCCTTACACTAATAAAACTCAACTAACAAAAAAAAAATCCAGTCAAAAAATTAAAAGCGATCACTGACATTTTTCTGTTTTCTTTTTTAAAAAAAGATTCCAAACCTATTGTCATCATCATCGCCGTTCACGTGTCCCACGACCAACCAAAAGAGCGTTACTACTAGTGTCATATTTACGGCGCTAATGCATTTTTTTTTAATAATACTGATAGCATCAAGTCAACCGAGTAGTGCAAGGGGCCCCGAGCCGTAAGCTCTGTCACTACCGATCTCATGCATATGAGATGATGGTTGACAGAATATACAAAAATTTCTTATAGTATCATTGATTTATTTAATCAGGCGATCTGCATCAGTATTATATTCCGTGAGTACATGTGTAACTATAATTTGCTAGATCTTGTTCAATAGATATCTGTCTTCTATACAATATCTTTGAACGGATGCTCCATCGTGATCCACACAGTATCTACTTTACGAATCCCTCTATTCCAATACAAGTATAGCACATGCATTATGCCTATCATTTCTGCAATTAATATTGGCACAGAAGCGAGCTTACAATTATAGCCACATATCTGGCTACTATCATCTCGTTAGATTCCTCCACATCCACATCTCCCAGAACTAAGAACAGACACATCAGTTTCCAATTTATGGAAACCACTCCTATTTTGGGTATTCTTTTGCACTTGCCCTGTAGTACTATTATAGAAGGCAAACTTGTATTTTCGGTCTTGATCCATACATGCTCGAAACAAACTGGAGTGAGCATTGAGGTAACCATTTGTATCTTCCTACCAAATAGTTTCTTGTATCTATTAGCCCAAATATCCCAATAAGTATAATCGAACAAGTTTCGAATCCCTCATCAACCACTTATCCACATAATATTTTTAAGGAAAATTTACAACTAAGTCCCAAATAGGAGAATTAATAAACAAAAAGCACTAAAGATTCACAAAATTACTATAAGGTCTTAGAAGTAGCTCATGAGGTTGTTAATGAAGGCTGATAAGGTTGTTAATGACAACCTCACATGCCCGTGTCTTGCCAATAAAAAAATTACGCTAATATTTAAAAATAGTCCAATATATTTATACAACATCCAAAACAATATTTGCTGATATATATAATTATCATACTGGCTTGTTTGGCATTCTTACAATCTTCTCCACGTATATGTCAACTTAAGTAGAGGTACTTCTTCACTGTATTCCCACTTAATAAAGAAAAAATAATCTCCTCAACCCAATTGCTCGGTCCTATGTATATAACCCATGGATATGATCTTTGCCGGGAAGATAAACAGAAATCCAGGCGTTCCGTAAACCTGACACAGAGATGCTCGCCCCCATCAATGGCTCGAAACCCGAGCTTCTATCGCCGCTTCTTCCGCCGCCGGTGGACGCCACGAAGTCTGCCGGCGATGCCAAACCGAGGAAGGTCTCCATCGACGACATGCTCCAGCGGCACTGCGGCGAGTTCGGGCCGTGGCAGCTTCGGCACTTCATGCTCACGAGCCTCGCCTGGTCTCTTGAGGCTTTCCACACCATGGTCATGATCTTCGCCGACCTGGAACCCAAGTGGAGGTGCGTCGACGGCTCGGGCTGCGACTCGACGGCGACGAGCGTTTGCGGTCTCGAACCCGGGTCGTGGCAGTGGGTCGGGGATCGGGAATCCTCGACAGCCGCAGAATGGGGTTTGCTTTGCGGAGAGAAATACAAGGTGGGACTGGTCCAGGCCATCTTCTTCGGCGGCTGCATGATCGGTCAGTTCCATCTTCAATCCTCTGATTCATGTACAATCATCTCTATTTTTATTAATTCACATTCAATTAATATATTAATGTTTTGGAATTCAGTTAACTGAGGATCCACAAATAGAAAGATAACAAAACCACTTCAATGATGCAGTATTTTAAGAGTCAAATAATTCAGCCGTTGTCGAAGGCAGCGGGGGGACAGAATTATTTTTTTAAATATGAGTGTTTTGTTTTTGTTCTCATCGTGATATGTGTGTTTTGTTCATGTGATCAGTGATCACAACAAAGACTTGTGTGAGAGTGAGTCAATGGCTTTCTGAAGAGATACGAACAAACCGAAGGAAGTCATGGCGAGAGATGCCAAGGTGATGAGGATAAAGTTAAATGGTAAAGGGTTAAAGATGTTTATTAATTAAAAGGGTTGAGAATATATTTGAGTGTAAAAGGGTAGATAGGATATAGGATGATGACATGTGTTTGTGATTAAAGTTGAGAGTGAAGAAGTGAGGGAAGGGATGAGGAAGCTAAAAGGAGAGGGTGGCGAATGGGACCAGGAGGAAGGATGAGAACTGGTGCAATGTGTTTGTCGTTTTGCGTCAGGGACGTACGTGGCCTGTGGTTTTGGGAGTTGTGAGGAAGAAGCTGGGAAATGGGAATCAATCCCAAGCATTGACGGAGCTGGATTGCATCGATACTCTGATGATCCTCTCTCCAGAACCTATCCAAAACGGCAAGATATGAGAGAGAGAGAGAGATGCCATGAAACCAGCGGATACTGGAGCCTCAGGTGTTAGGATCAATGACTCACTCGGAGGTTTGTTAGAAGTAGAGGAAACTGGAGACTTGCGCGTCAGGATCACCAGATGGTGGGATAAGGTATGGGACAGAGAGAGACACAGAGAGAGAGAGAGAGAGAGAGAGAGGTGCTTTTTTGGATGAGTGCATTTTTCTGGGTCTCTGCATTCATCAATAGAGGCTCTCGGCGTTTTGCCTTTTTCTTCCTTCGTCTCCCAAAACATTGCCACTTCTCTATCTGCTTCACTCTCATGATAAATATGAATCATAAGATACCATTCCGTGTGGGCTGTGGTACCTCTCACAAGCCACAAGGTCGCTTGGCCTTTTCCCTCTCAATATATTTGTGCTTGTTTGGGAACCTGTTCCCAAAACGGAACACGTAAATCGAAATAAAATTAAACAATCTTGAAATCTGTAAAATTCATCTTGAAATCCAAAAAAACCATTTTAAAATCCTTAAAACTATTTAGAAATCCGTAAACTCCTTTCCCCCAAAGAAACTCCTTTCCCCCAGGGTTCCAAACACACGCGTTGTTGTTAAATATTTAGTGTAAGGGCAGGAAGTTTTCCATTCAGAGAGAGGAAGTTGTTTTGAGTTTAAGGTTGCATAAAAAGTTTTAACACACAACAATGTTACCTAAACTGTTAAAACGAACATTATCATTTTTTAACTGTAAGAGGAAAATTTGCTCCATTTTGACCCCTTTTGGAGTAGACTTTTGGTATACCATTGCTCTGAATAAAACTACTGGGGATACATTTGCATGTGGACGGTAATCTGAACATTTTCAAAAATTACTTGAATTGTATGTGCTACTTATGTTTGGGACGAGTATTGAATTTAATTTGGTTTTTTTCCAGGTGCCGGAATATTTGGTCATCTCTCAGATTCCTTCCTGGGAAGAAAAAGATCTCTCACTGTGGTGTGCGTCCTCAACACCATCTTCGGCTGCTTGACGGCTGTCTCCCCTAACTTCTGGATCTACGTCCTCCTCCGCCTCCTCACCGGCTTCAGCACCGGTGGTGTCGGCCTCTGCTCTTTTGTCCTCGCCACCGAGCCCGTTGGCCCCAGCAAGCGTGGCCGCGCCGGCATGTCCACATTCTACTTCTTCTCCACCGGCATCGCCCTCCTCGCCGCCGTTGCCTACAAGTTCCGCCAATGGCGAGCTCTCTACATCGCCTCCTCCATCCCCTCCTTCATCTTCCTCGTCCTCGTCATCCCGTTCATCTCCGAATCCCCAAGATGGTACCTCGTCCAAGGCAGAATCAACGACGCTATGAAAATCATGTCCGACATCGCCACCGCCAACGGCAAGCACCTGCCCGACGGCGTTACTCTCGCTCTCGACGAAGAAATTTCGAACCATGACGTCTCCGGAGGCCATACCCAAACCTTCAAGGAACAACAACAGCAGGTTAACAAAGATGCTGTTACTGGATCGATCGTAGATGCTATTCGATCCCCACTAACTCGAACTCGCCTATTTCTCACCGTTGCCATAAACTTCTTGTGCTCCGTCGTGTACTACGGTCTGACCCTGAATGTTGTGAATCTGGAAACCAACATATACATGACGGTTTTTCTGAATGCGGTGGCGGAGATGCCGGCTTACTTCATAACAGCGTTGCT
Organism: Vachellia pachyceras; assembly: GCA_025593235.1. NCBI lineage: Eukaryota > Viridiplantae > Streptophyta > Magnoliopsida > Fabales > Fabaceae > Vachellia > Vachellia pachyceras. The sequence goes on along the minus strand of JANTPZ010005012.1, from coordinate 10,453 downwards.
GTTGGACAGGTTTGGCAGGAAGCCGTTAACAGTTGGGACGTTATGGTTCAGTGGCTTCTTCTGTTTCTTGGGGAGCCTGATGATGAACGTGGGGTTGTGGAAATTCGTGAGGATGGCGTGTGGGGTTCTGGGTATATTTGGGATGGGCGGCACGTATAATTTGCTCTTCATATACACTTCGGAGCTATTCCCGACGGTGGTGAGGAGCGCGGCGCTCGGATGCGGGACGCAGGCGGTGCAAATGGGGGCAATACTGGCACCGTTTGTGGTGGTTTTGGGCGGCGGGTTGCCGTTTGCGGTGTTTGCGGCGTGTGGAATCGCGGCCGGGGTGCTTGGGTTTTACCTGCCGGAGACGATGGACCAACCGCTCTATGATACCTTCGCCGGAATGTCGAACGGAGGATGTGACGCCAATGTGTAAATTGTGGTGGCGCCGATGTGTGTATGTGTGTGTGTATAAACTTTGATTTTCTAACTTGGCCTTTTGACCTTTTCATTTTTGTCAAACTCCTTTGCTTTTACCGTAGTTTAGTTTCGTCCCTAATATGTTCTTATAAAAAAAATACTTTCTGATGTAAATTCCTTAATAAATCTTCCTTTCCAAAAATCAAATATAATGCTTGCTTCTATAGGGATAAAAAAATAACATAAAATGTTGCGTTCCGTGTACAATCAAATCAAATTTGTTATATAAGAATTATGATACTTTTTTTATATAACAGATCTGTTATTGCATTTTCATTGCTACAGCTTTGCCATAGGATTGTATTATGACAAACAAGAAGAAGAATTAAGAAAGTTAAAGCAGCAAGGAGAGAAATTGTGTTAAGAGGGAAGGCAGGAACAGGAATTTTAAACTTAATGGTATAAGAAAGCGCTGAAACAGTAGAAGGAGGAAGAGAGAAGCAAAGAAACAATGCCACATTGATCATTCCAAGCATATCCTTATGGGAGAGACTTGACAATCAGATTTGCAGATAATTAAATGGCACCGATTGTATTTACAGTTCGCAATTTCATTTTCAGAATGTGGTTGAAAAAAATAAAGGATGAACTTGATTCCATTCTTGATTACAGGATTAGCCGGAGCTGGGATGATGATCCATCCCGGTTGGGTATGGATAAACAGAGAGTGATCAGAACATGTATGGCATAGGATGAAACTCTGTTATCATCTTGTAACCACTGCTTCTACTGAAACAAACGCTAATTCATTACATCCCATTCATTCTTAATCCCATACTTAAACATTGCTAATCAAATTAAATTTGTTGTATAAGATTGAAGGCTTTGCCGATGGATTTTGAGTTATGTTATAGCCAAAATTTCAATGGTTTTGCCGATGGATTTCGGGGTGAAGGCTTTGCCGATGGATTTTGAGTTATGTTACAGCCACAATTTCAATGGTTTTATGTTTTCCAATTTTACATTGGGCTTTTTTGACGGAATGTTAAAAAAAACAAAACGCACGTTTAACAGTGTTTCTTTCACATATTTACCTCTACTTGTGTAAAAGTACTTCTCTACCGTATTCTTAAACGGTTACATTATGTTTAATCATGCTGATCTAGTCTACACCTCACAGCCTCGTGTATTCATGCACTAGTTCATAAATTGGCATTGATGCGTCTGTCTCAAATCCACATCAAATAACAATACTCTAATTTTTTTTTGGTAAAGAAAATAATAATTCATGTCTTGCAATAATCCAACATGACTTCAAATACATATTTATGCATCAGGCGTTATCCTTGGAGAAAGAAATTTTGACAGCTTAAACACAATTTTAAGTTCAAATTTGTGTGAGTGTAAAAGTCCATTTTCAAAAAGCAACACTAAAATTTAACTCAATCCCGAGAAGATCAAGATGTTTATGTGGCTCGTGTCTCATGGCAGAGCTCACACTGCGCAACTCAGGGCAAATAGAGGGATTGAAGAGACTGCAACATGTCCCTTTGATTGTCCGCATGATGAAGACTCTATGCATCTCTTAAGGGATTGTGTCAATGCTCATAAGAGTTGGCGTTCAGTTGTTCACCCATCTAAATGGGCTTTGTTCTCTTCTTTGCAAGGAGAAGAGTGGATCTGATGGAACCTAAACATTGAGGCGGGGAAGGAGTTCACAAAGAAAATCCAATGGCCCGTTTTGTTCGGTTACATTTGTTGGGATATCTGTGTGAGCAGATGTAAGAAATTATACGGCAAGGACGGAGAAGAGGAGGTCGTTAATGCTCATTCTAGTTTCTTTCATGCCTGCCAGGACCAAGATCTCAAAGCCAGGTATGATCTTTATAGTAGGAATAAAGTTTATGATCAAATCAGTAACTCCAATACCAGAGGATTTTATTGTTTGGAAACTGATGCGTCTGTACTCACGATGGGAAGATGTGGTTGTGGAGGAATCATCAGGAGGGAGGATGGTAATTGGTTATGTGGTTATAGCTGTAAGCTCTCTGTTATGGATCCAACAAGAACAGAAGGCCCAGATATCATTAAAGCCCATGAACAGACGGCCCATATGAGGAAAAGTACCAGGATGAAGAAGAATACGCTGGGGACATATAAATGGGAAGGCAACGGTGAGAGGGGGTGGAATTAGTTATTTGGTACTTCTCTCTCTTGTTAGCTTTCCCTCTATTCTTTCTGTCTCCCCTCTGTATTTCTTGCTCTATTCTTTCTCCTTCTGTAATTCTTGGCAGCGACATTCTTTCCCAGCACTGATCAAGCAGGGCCTTAGCCTTGTTATTTTCACCATCGCTGTATTACTGAGGTTATCATCAATGAATTAATCCATCAATCTAAGGAATACAATCACAAGTGTCCTTCCCATAATTCTTCCCCCAATAACGTCATTACAATTGGTGCTTTCATCGAGCTCTTAATTCACCCCGTATGGCAGAGAACACGCGCATGAAAGATCTACAAGCAGAGATCAAGAAAATGACAGAGTTCATGACTTACGCAGAGGGACGCTTCGAAGAAATCGACTAGCTGCATTCCCTCATCAAATCCTTGGCACAATCGGTCGATCGCCTCCACCAACGGCTGGGTCACACAACGCCGTCCCCTACTCCGTCTATGCACTCTTTTGCCAATGGGTTCAGCACTTCACTTTCCTCGATGCCGTTTTCTTCTCAGCAACTGCAACCGCAACAAACTCCACTGTTTCAGCAACCTGTTTCTACTGGTTTTGGATTTCAATCTTCTGTTGCGGCGCCACAACCCACGCTGGTTCAGAATGCACAATTGATTACTCAGATGGCTAAGGTAGCTCCCATTCCTTTCTCTCTCGCCGATCGTGATATTCAAGCTATCATTTATGCTTATACAGAGGCGCATGGAAATCCTAAGTACGCCTTTAAGAAATTGTTCTTCGGTGTTGTTCAAACGGAATATGCCTTCACCAATAGGATTGAGATTGTGCCTATGCCTTCATCAATACATTCTGCTATATGGATTAATAAACCACTACTACCCTATGGAATTACTGATTCAGATGTTTTACAAAGTGTTGATCTTGATAGGCTAAATTGTCATAAGTATGGCCCAGGCTTGCCAGATGTATTGTGTTCACTTTCTACTAACCTTTCCCCTTTATTTTCACTCCATATTACGGGAACTGTTAGTAGAGCTTACTCCTGGATTGATATTGCGATGTATTATATTGTCGGATGGGATGGTTGTATGTGGTATCGTCCCACTTTGATTATAGGGATATATAGGTTGGCATATGTTTTGCCTATTACTTACAACATGATTGCTCTTTCTTGTCAACATGATCACCACATATTCAATGGCATTAATGCATTGAAAAGGAATTTTTGGGCTGGGTTGTTAAATGTCAAAATTGCTGAAAGTGTCATTGTGAACTGTGCAAGACCTAGTTGTGCAAGGAGATTATTTCTCACACTTGCATCAATGTGCTGCTCTGTTGTTAGTCTACCATTTCAGATCCAATGTCTAGGGGATTCAATGGCCAAGTCCAATGACTTTCATGGACCGCATCAACTGTGTGATGTCAACCAAGACTTAGTTTGGATCACTTCTTTCACGTGGGATTCTGGAAGCACTGTTGGAGATTTTGATGGCCATTCACGGCGGGGTTTAAGTTGTGCATTCAAACCAATAAGGCCTTTTCGTATTGTCACGTGTGGAGAAGACTTTGTGCAAGTTTATGATGGTCCTCCATTCAAGTTCAACATGTCCATCAGGGACCATTCAAATTTTGTGAATTGTGTTAGATTTTCCCCTGATGGGACCAAATTCATAACTTTGAGTCCAGATAGAAAGGGTATAATATACGATGGGGAGAGTGGGGACAATCTGGGCGAGTTGTTTGCAGAGGATGGCCACAAGGGCAACATTTATGCTGAAAGTTGGAGTCCTAACAGTAAACAGGTGCTTACTGTGTATGCTGATAAATCTGCGAAGATATAGGATATTCTTGAGGACGGGCGTGGAAGTTTAAATAAGACTTTGGTAGCAATTGAATATGGGATTGTTTTGCTTAACGGTTCAGAAATTGTTGCAACTCATAACCTGGACTTCACTGGGATTGCATCTGCAATTTCACGTGATGGGAGTGAAGCAGTTGTAGGTGGGCAAGATGGTAAGTTGCACGTATATTCTGTCTCAGGAAATACACTTACAGAAGAGGGAGTTCTTGAAAAGCACCGGGGTGCTATTAGTGTGCTAAGATATTCTCCAGATGTTACCATGTTTGCTTTGGTTGACTTGCATCATGAAGCTGTTGTTTGGGACCGTGCCTCTAAAGAAGTGAAGCTTAATAACATGTTATTTCACACTGCACGTATTAACTGCTTAGCTTGGTCACCTGATAACACCCTCATCCAAATACTCCAATTAGCTTTTCATGGGTTTATCATATGTTGGTCTGTTGGACCTTTATCATACGTTGATTCACCTACAGCTGCAATATCGGTTGCTCTTCATGCTCATTCTCCAACGTGGACCTTGAGGACAAGGTCCATTTTAACGGGGGAGGTATTGTTATGGATCCAACAAGAACAAAAGGCCCAGATATCATTAAAGCCCATGAACAGACAGCCCATATGAGGAAAAGTAACAGGATGAAGAAGAAGACGCTGGGGACATGTAAATGGGAAGGCAACGGTGAGAGGGGGTGGAATTAGTTATTTGGTACTTCTCTCTCTTGTTAGCTTTCCCTCTATTCTTTCTGTCTCCCCTCTGTATTTCTTGCTCTATTCTTTCTCCTTCTGTAATTCTTGGCAGCGACATTCTTTCCCAGCACTGATCAAGCAGGGCCTTAGCCTTGTTATTTTCACCATCGCTGTATTACTGAGGTTATCATCAATGAATTAATCCATCAATATGAGGAATACGATCACAAGTGTCCTTCCCATAATTCTTCCCCCAATAACGTCATTACACTCTCTTCGGTGCCTACTGCAATAGCTGAGTTGCTAAGCATTCTGCATGGTCTTTATCTTTGTTGGAGCAAAGGAATTCGTAAGGCAGAGGTTAAGTCAGACTCGATTGAAGCTATTAACATGTTGATGAGAGGATGTACATCAGAGCACCCATTCAGGGATGTTGTTGATGAAGCTAGAGCCCTCCTAAATAGAGACTGGCATGTGATTGTGACTCATGTTCAAAAAGAAGGGAACATTGCTGCTGATAGCCTTGCTAAACTTGCTCATGGTATTTATGAAAATTATTGTGTTTTTTACTATCCGCCACCTCAGGTTTATGAGGTTGATGGAATCATAGGTTTGAGGGTCATGCACCCCTCGGTGTAATATCCTGTTTGTTTATGTCATCCAGTTTATATTCAAAAAAAAAAAATTTAACTCAATCCGATACTCATGAAAAAAGAAAAGAATAACAAAAACTCCACTTAGGCGGCGAAAACTCGTGTAATTGATTTATAGGTGATCTCTACTTATATGACAGAAACTCCTAAGAGTTGTGAGAAGAGAAATGGGGGTTTAGCGGTGAATTTTTATAGCACTAACTGGAGCTAAGTTACTAATTGATCATCACGGGAAGCGCTGCATTTCACATCCCATTCTATCGTTCTCTCTCAATTAAATTTAGATATTTACAGAGTTTGTAGTAAACAGAAAAACATGTTCGAACCATTGGGGAAAAAATCGAGCTCTATAAGCCATCACTTCTCCATCGAGTGATTCGGCTCCCAAGATAATACATGTAGAAATGAAGCAACCAATAATCATGTTTCACATCAAAATATCATTGACCTGGTAGCTGATACGACGACGGAGTGAACAAATAGTACAAATTTATAATCCACCAAAGGCTCAAGGTTTCGTATGAGCTCCTGCTTTAACTCAAATATTCCGCTACAACATGTCAAAATCTTTGCATTCCAATAACAGTTCATAAGGTTGATCTCCCATAACAGACAAGCAAAACTTTGAGGAAATAGAAGATTTCCCATGAGTTTAGAAAATAATGTTTTTTTCCTTCTTATCAGCCAATGTAACACCAATTCAATGAGGTACAATCACCATGGTAATAAATAATAGGAATCACTGCTGACCATACTGAGGAGGCATAGGTTGTCCAGGTTGTCCCGGTGGTGGTCTTGGTCTTGCATACTCGGCAAATATAACCCAACCATCCAGAAACTGCATACAATGTAGAAAGTGAGTAGATTTACAGATGAGTAAATAGCAACCAAGAATATCAATATCTGTCTAGCAAAACAGGCCAAACTCAAAGCTAAGACCAAGAGCACAAAAGCAGTACAGCAGAGAAATTAAAATGAGCAAGGCCATGATAAAAATATTATGTTTTCAATCACACAGCACATGTTTATATCCGTTGTATTTACCATTGCCATGTCCACTAGCATATGTGACCCAAAACGTTCACATTATAACACCAGGATCACAAATTATCCTATTGTTCAAAGCTATATACTGAATCCCAAGTGAGAGTAGAGAAATGACAATTCCATCGTACTGAGACTTGGGTGCATATCATCATTAGATGAGTGCGCAAAAGTTCTCTACATCAGGTGAGGGAAGGCGGCATTGGCATCTTCAGGCAACATTATGTTGAAACTTTGACTTATGTTTATTTATCCAGACATGGACACAGGAAACTCAAAAGTAAATTCCTTATCTCTCTCCAGAGAAGTCCAATTCCAAGCTTAGAATAAAAGTTCGGATCCAGGCATACCTTTCCATCCATGCCCTCAATGCCTTTTGAAGCTTCTTCTATGGTGGCATATCTTACAAAGCCGAACCCTTTAGAGTAACCTGATACTCTGTCAGTCACCACTCTAGCTGAAAACAGCCACAAAAGGGATTGTTATGGTTATTTTAAAAAAAGCACAATTTTCAACAAAACTGCATTTAGTGATACACTGAAACTGTTCATAGCCTAAATTGTATAGGGAGGCAGCGCAAACCATTAACAACTTCACCAAACTGGGAAAATGCCTCCCGCAGCTTTTCTGTAGTAGTACGTTTGCTAAGCCCTGAAAGTGTGATAGATATAGAATATTACCAACATAAAACTCAAAAAGTTGAAGTGACAAATATTGTATAAAGAAAGCAATCTTAGCATTGCAGCAGACACTTGTAACGTCTCTGGAATTCCCAGCAGTACAATTGAGTGAAAAATGAATTGTTTCCCCTAATCTATCAAAACTCTTATCCGATTATAACAAAATGTTAAGCTCACAGACTTAACATTGACCAAAAAAAAAGAGCGAGTAATGATACTGTCGCAAATTTTTTTTTTTTGGAGGGGGGGTCACAACAATTTAACATTTTTACAGTAACTAGCTACAATCTCATTAATTCATCGTCAACGCGTATGACTTCCTATTTGTACTTGCAGAATTAAGATATGCACATACCAAATGTCACCTCACAGCACTGGGAATAGGGGGAAATCTTTTATTAGAAAGAAGTGTATCATCAACTAAGTGCAGATATCAAATAACTTTGTGGTTTCACCATCTTCATTTTGCGACCAGTTTTAAAATGTGCCAGGACGTCTCCAGTTCATTCAATTAGGTAGATTATTGCCTCGAGCTATTTTCCGCAAGAAGGGCTATTTCCAGATAGGTAAATGCAAAAGGGGGCAATATCCAAAATGATCAAACCAAAAGGGGCAAAGTGCAAGTAGAGCCCAACTTCAAAATGGGACGCGGATATAAAACGCCAAATATTATAAAACTCTTGAACAAGATCAAAAGAAATAACGACGGGAGACAAACCTGAGACGAAGAGGTTTGGACTGGGCTCGGCCATCTCTCGAGCAGGAGCAGCCGCCGAGGGCGGAGGAGGCACGAAGGTTGAAGTTGCAGTGGTTGAGAATAGCCCCCTTAGACCGCGAGGCGCCGCCACTGCCGCTCTCATCGCCGCCATGCCCTCGGGTATAAAGAAATCGGAGCTAAAACCCTGAGAGAGAGAGAGAGAGAGAGAGAAATCTGCCCGAATGAACAACTCAGGAGAGTTTGTGAGATAGACACACAGTGCGGAGTAATTAGTGCAAGATTTATATTCTTTAATTCCCAAAATGACCCTGCTTTTTGGCATATTTACAAAGTTTTGGGAAAATAATATTTTGTTGGGGGAATTATTATAAAATTCCAAAATATAGATTTATGGTGCATATTGTTACAGTTTCCAGTTTCCAGTACACGAAATAAGAAGTTTATGCTTTTTATTTGTCATTAAATTTTTTTGATAAACCACTCTCTATCTTAGAACCTCACTTATTCTCCCAATTTTGTCATTTTCCTTAATCTTAATCATTTATTTACTGACATTTTAAGAAAAATGCTTAAATTCACATAAAAATTATAAATTTTAGTGTTCACCAATGTCTTGAAGAGGAGGATTGCCTTCATATGATTGGCAAAAAGAAAATGAAAATCATGTGAAACCAATTTTCATTTTCAGCCAACGAAGATTATTGGATGCAGTGCGATAAGAGAGAGAATATGTTACAGAGAGGAATAGAATAGGTTACATATACATTTTTTTTCATTAAAGTTGATCAAATTGTTTTATGCATTTTGTGTCCATCTCTTTCTGAAGTTTGTTAAGAAAAAATAAACTATGAAATGTTTTTACGCCATCGATGCGGTCGTTGTTCTCTCGAGTCTTGTCATATGGAAAAATTGAGGAAGAGTTCAAGGCTGCGCTGTAGAAAACATAGAAGGCTCTGTTGAATAACTTAGAAGATGAATAACGGTGGAAAATATTATTGAGTTGAATCAAAAATGTGTATTATAAAGGAAGGAGTTTTTTTATATAGTACAAGTAAATGGGCTCAATGGGCTTAAGGCTCAATATACTACTTTCTACACTCCCCCTCAAGTTTGGAGTTATACAAATTAACAAAACTCCTAACTTGATTTACAATTTCAAAATTCTTTACCAATTGCTATTGGGTACTTTTCGCTTTATTCAATCAAATGCCACAGCTTTTATTGCTGTGCTTCTCTTGTATTCTTGTGGCAACGAGTACATTCAAGAGTGGATCCTCTTCTCCCCCTGCCTCTGCAGCCTTTGTTGCTGTGCCCTCTTTGGGGCAATGAGTGCATTCATGGGTGGATTTTTTCCCTTGCCTCTACAGCCTTTTTTTTTTGCTGTGCCTTCTTTGGGCAATGAGTGCATTTAAGGATGGATCTTCTTCTCCTCGTACCTCTCCCACATTCCCTACTTGGCTGTCAATGCTTTGCCATCGTAGGGTTTTCAATTGCAGATTCGATGATTCCCAATATAGCAAACTTGGTAATTCAATACCATTTTATCTAGAAATTTGTCAGGAACAGTAGGTTAAGAATCTATTAATTTTGAAGACAAAAAAACCAGTGTAGCTATGTCGTCGGCATAGACACATGGAACAACTATATCTAGAACTTTCCTCTCATCTTCTGTTTCGCTGTGATCATTGGCAAAGTGCTCAACATCATCCTTTGCTTGATCCTTTTCATAGATAGGCAACATATTTTGGATATGCCTTTCCATAGAAACTGGCTCAAAAGAAGCTAGCTCATCTGCATCTTGAACTACTTTGTCGATGCATAAGCTTGAATCTTGAATGGGCAACTGTGGTGCAGACGGAGGTTGCGGCTCGGACATTACCAGTGAAAGAAATCTTGAAGAAGAAATTGCAGTTTTGATTTGCAAAAGAATAAAGCTTTACCCAAGAAGAAGGACAAGAAATGGAACGCTAAACCTGTCTAGGTTCCTACGCGTGAGACTCCTCACTTCTTCGCCGTCTTCTTGGTGGAATCCTTCTTGATGTCTTTTTTATTCTTTGACTTCTTGATCGTCTTGATCAGATTCTGTTTTCTCCTTCCTCAGTTGAGGCTATAATGTTTGTTATAGCTGTTTTGCCAGACATTGAATGAAGGTCACACGGCTTGGCGAGGTGACTCTGCGTCTGTATGAAATGACCGTCTTGGATCTTGTTCTTTGCC
>JANTPZ010005010.1:0-21322 GCA_025593235.1 Vachellia pachyceras | reverse complement strand
GTATCAGGATTACGTATATTCCAGATATATGTTTTGTTTTTTGATGATGTCTCTCAATCCAGAGATCCAATTGTTTTAAAATTTATTGCATTTGAAAGTAGACTTAAATAGATTTCCAATGATAGGTAATTTGTCAATTTTGGAGTTTAAATGAAGAAGTTACATCATTTTGAACTTTAACCTTTCTAAACCGTTTATAAGGAGTAAATTCATTCGAATGAGCAATATTTTCATTCAAATGATGCATTTCTAAACTGGTTTTTCCACTAAAGGTGTAGAAAGTGGACTTTCTACACCTTTGGAGGTGACTTTTTAAACTGTGGGTGGAAAAAAGGGTTTAGAAAGTCTATCATTCGAATGAAAATAAAGCTCATTCAAATGAGTTCACTCTTTCTAAATGGTTTAGAAAGCTTAAATTTTAAAATGCTGTAACTTCTTAATTTCAACTCCACAATTGACAAATGACCTATAATTGAAAAGATTTTAAGTCTACTTTCAAATGATACAAGTTTCACGATCAAAAGATTGTTAGCACAGAATTTGACCAAGAGGAGGGTGAATTGGTCACTTTATAATATAAAACTTTAAGTCACAAAAGTAAGAATAATATCACCTAGTGACGAAAGGGATGAAGAACACAGAAGATTTATCCTAATTCGCTCCATTTGACCTACTTCCTATCCTCAGAGCATCCCTGAGATTTCCAAATCCATTATCTACAGCAATATGAGGCTTCTTAAGCTTGTACAAATGGGAACTCACTCCCCTTTTACTTTTCACTAAAACAGAGTGACACACTCTCTATTAATTATCTTTATCTCAGCCCAACAAGCTCAAGGTCACAACCTTGAGTTTCTCACATATTTATAATGAGTTTTTGCTTACAAAAACTCTCTCAGAAGAGTAGATATCTAATACTGAAGTACAGAAGGAATATTGAAAGATTTACAGAGAACGTAATAAATAGCTTTGAGTGTTCACAGCGTTCGTTTCTTTCTGTATTGAATGCTTTGCCCTTTTATAGTTGAGAAGTAATGAAGTATCCATTGGACTCCATTAATAATCGTTACTCTCAACAACGATCATCTGGTTAGCCATTAATGTAGCATTTAATGCTGTTTGAATGATGAGCAATGACAGCTGCAGAAGAACATTAAAGTCTCCGAGTCTCAGAATATGTCTGTGCTTCATTCCTCATTTAATGTCCCAAGTTTCTGCATTTATGAGGACATATAGCATTCAAAATGTCGTTACACAGATAAGAAAAGTAGGTGCATAGCATAGGTGTAGTGTGTCAATAATAAAGGCTGTCAGAAGAGTAGTACTCGAGCATAACTCTTTCAATGCTCGAGTATTGCTTAATAATTTTCAAAGAAAAGTTCAATGCTTTGACACATTACTCGAGTATTACATAAAAGTTTTTGAAAAATAACTAAATACTCGAGTGTTAAATCATAGTGCTTGACTATTGACAATGCTTCTTAAGTTTGCTTGAGCCTTCTGTGAAAGTATTGAGAAGAAGAGCAGTAAAAAGACTCAATACTTGAGTGATAGATCAAGGTGCTCGAGCATTAAGAGTGCTGGCAATGTTTGTTGGAGCATTTTCAAAAAGTATCAGTGAACAGAAGAATTTTGAATTCGATGCTCGAGCATTGTCAATGCTCTCAGTCAATGCTTGCAGTATTCTCTTCCAGTGTTGTGTGAAAAAACTCAATACTCAAGCACTGTGAACTTGTGCTCAAGTATTGGCTCTGCTGGAAGCCTTTGCTTGAGTAATGCTTGACAGCACTGAAGAAAAGACTCAATACTTGAGCACTGCGTTACTAGTGCTTGAGCATTGGCTGTGCTGTAAACCAATGCTTGAAGTACTGACTGAAAGTACTGAAAAAAACTGTCAACACTTAAGTATTGTGTTCTAGTGCTCGAGCATTGTCTATACTTTCAGCCAATGCTTGGAGTGTTGAGTCCTAGTGCTTGAGCATTGGTTGTGCTTTCAGCCAATACTTGAAGTACTGCATTACAGCACTATCTAAGTGCTCCGACTTAGCCCGATGCTCGAGCACTGAGTTCCAGTGCTCGAGCATTGGCAATGCTTTCTGCCAAGGCTTAAAGTATTCGTTAAGAGTATTGTTCATAACTTCATTCTCAAAATTCGATGCTCGAGTATTGACCACACTTTGTGTCAATACTTGAAGTACAGACTGAAAGTATTGATTTTTCTTAAGTTCAAAAATTACAATGCTGGAGCATTGAGTTCCAATGCTCGAGTACTGTCAATACTTTTACAAAATCACTCGAGCATTTTAATGAAGCATTGAAAAATAAAATCTTCATAAATTTAAAGATATTTTCAATTGCCTAAATTTTCACAAAAACATTTATTTGTTATCATCAAAACATTTATTTATTCGAATGAGTTTACTCTTTATAAACAGTTTAGAAAGCTTAAATTTTAAAATACTGTAACTTCTTCATTTCAACTCTCATATTGACAAATGACCTATCATTGAAAAGCAATTTCAATCTACTTTCAAATGACACAAGTTTCACAATCATATGATTTGTATTTTGAGAGATATTATAAAAAAAACCAAACATGCATCAGGATTACGTATATTACGGATATATGTTCGGTTTTTTATGATATCTCTCAATCCAGAGATCCAATTGATTTGAAAATTACCTAGCTTTAAAGTAGACTCAAAAATATTTCCAATGATAGGTCATTTGTTAATTTTGGAGTTTAAATGAAGAAGTTACAACATTTTGAACTTTAAGCTTTTTAAACCGTTTATAAAGAGTAAACTCATTCGAATGAGCTATATTTTCATTCGGATGATGCATTTCTAAACTGTTTTTTCCACCGAAGGTGTAGAAAGTGGACTTTCTACACCTTTGAAGGTGACTCTTTAAACCGTCGGTGGAAAAACAGTTTTGAAAGTCCATTATTCGAATGAAAATAAAGTCATTTGAATGAGTTTACTCTTTATAAACAGTTTAGAAAGTTTAAACTTTAAAATGTTGTAACTTCTTCATTTCAACTCCAAAATTGACAAATGACCTATTATTGGAAATATCTTTGAGTATACTTTCAAATGACATAAGTTTCACGATCATAGGATTTGTATTTTGAGAGATATTATAAAACAACCAGACATGTATCAAGATTGCATATATTCCTGATATATGTTCAATTATTTTGATGCTATCTCTCAATCTAGAGATCCAATTGATTTAAAACTTATCTAATTTAAAAGTATACTCAAATAAATTTCCAATGATAGGTCATTTGTTAATTTTGGAGTTGAAATGAACAAGTTACACTATTTTGAACTTTAAGCTTTCTAAACCGTTTATAAAAAGTAAACTCATTCAAATGAGCTATATTTTCATTCGAATGATGGACTTTCTAAACCGTTGGAGAAAATGAGGTTTAGAAAATCCATGATTCGAATAAATGTAAAACTGATTCGATTAAATCTCAACTTTTATGTTCAATTGAATCTAAAACGTTGGGAAAAAAATTCGATTGAATGAGTTTTACACTGAAGATGAGGTTTTTATTCGAATAAAACATGCCTTATTCATATGAAGACAAACTTCCGTTAAGAATCCATTGCTCCAGGTGAAAAATGTAACGTTCTATAAACTTCCACGGTGAATCTGGTCCCAAGAAAACTTGCGGATACTCAGTGCTCCAATGTGTATACTTCCGTGACAAAAATGCTACTTAACCCAAAAAAAATAAGAGGAAGGCGAAGGTCAAGACAACAGAGGGCAATAAGTGAATAAAATAATAAATGCTCGGAACAAGTGGGAGAGATTCTTATAATAATGGCCAAGAAATTGTTTCAGAGTTTCATGTATCAAAGACATGAGGAAGTAAAAAGGAAAACAAATTTAATAGCTGACTAAGTTGTTAAAGTTCCAACGTTATGGATGTGTCCTTCGCATTGGACGTAAAAAATCTCCTCATGGTTTATGGCAGCTGCTGGAGAAAGATTTTTATGATGGAAATGGTTACTTTTTTTTTTTTTGATTTTTATGATGTAGTTTTATAGTTATTTCTAGTTTTCGTATGTTTGGTTTTGTTGAACTCTATTTGTTAAATGGAAATTATCTTTCTCCAAGGGAAAAAAATAACCAAGTATAGCATTTAATCTTCTCTTCCTATTTATCACTGACCAATAGTGTTGTAGTATGGGCTACCATTGATGTATTAAGCCCCAAAACACATTTTGGGACAAAAGCGTTAATGAGCAAACTTGTGGGAATAAAGTTGTAATTTTCCCTAAAAGTTTGAATTTGAAAATTAAATTGGGAAAAGTTTTCTTATGGGCAATTATTATACTTTTATTTAATAAAGGATAATGCCTACTAACAGAAAATGACATATGCTAAAACAATCGCTCTTCCCTTAGTGAAAAACTCTCCTTCTTCTCTCCAAGTGCATTTGGTGTGTCTCACTTTTATATCCAACTTTGTGATCCAAATAACGCGTGGATATTTGTAAACAGAGTCAAATGCTACATATCCTGAATCCTGCAAATATGATACTTTTTTATCGATTGGGCTTCGACCTCGTTTTTACAAAGACAAACTTTTTAGTAGACGTCGTCGACAATGTCATTGGAACTCTGGCTGTTGGGACTTATATGATAAATCACCGGTAGGATTGCAGACAGCAGAGCTCCGACGGCCGGCTGACAAAAAGTATTGAGGGGCTTTCAAAAAAATAAGGGCACTGATGTTTTTTGTGCAATATTTCAAAATTTCAAATCAATTTATCCACTCTAATATGGGATTAATGAATTTCAGCACCCTAACTTGTTCGTCACAAATTTTAAAGGTATTTTTCTGGGGTTTTTTTCAATATATTCTACCCTTTAAAGCAGTGTATTGCAGTTGTAATCTTTTTTATCATTGTTTACCTTCGTCATGGAAACTAACCTTGATGGTTTTTTTTTCCATCTTCTTCATTTTCTCTGCACACAAAAACATAATTTTGGGAAATTTTAGTTAGGGATTACTGGCTCGTTTAGAAAGAAGTACTTTTACGTAAGTCAAGATAAATATGTAAAAGATATTATCTCATTTTGATGAAAACAATATTGAACGTATATTTAAGCTCCCCATAATCATTGTCAAACACACCCGCTATCTTAATTAATGTTCATTTGTCCCAAAAAAAGTCTAAAATTTCACTGCACTCTCAAAGAATAAAAGTTATAAATTTTATGGGTGAAAAGACATTGATGCCCTTTCCCTTTTTAAGCTAATTTACCATTATGATTAACAAATTTACAACAATATATAAGTGAACTCACAATAGCCTATACAGGAATTAACAACTCCTATAACAGCCAAATTCACTAAGGGAAATTAAGTCATTTAAAAAAATTTAATTATAGAATAGTCCCTAAGGGTTTTATAGAAATTCAGACACAACATACAATTTTAATATTTTCATATTTTAGTAACCCTTATATGCCTTTCTCCCTTTTCTTTTTCTTATTAGAGCTCATTTGGCACCACGGTGGAGAATAAATTTTACGGAATTTAAGGTAAATCCTAGATTTTGGAAAATAGATTTCGATTATTTTTACAAATTCCGAGGTAAAATCTAGATTTTGAAAAGATGATTGTGTTTAAAAAGTTATGATGAGAATAGCTTTTAAAGATTCTAAGGCAAAAAGTAAATATTAAAGAGAAAAGAGAAAGAAAGAAAAAATGGGAGAGAGAAAATTTATTAGGGGAAAGAGTATGGTTTGACAAGAAAATAGCTTTTTCAAAACCTAGGTTTCAAATCGAGGATTTATCTTTAAAATATCTTTTATGAAAAATGTGAGTATCTAGATAAACCTATGTTTTCAAATGGACTCTCAGACGAGTCCTTAGTAGTGTTTCAGTCTAAATTATATTCACTTTATGTCCTGATTTCAAATTTGCATTAAAATTGACGGAAACCTTGCTCTAATGGCATTGTTATTCGTCCTACTTGTATAAGGTTCTGAATTCAAGTCTAACATTAATTTGTGCATTTGTGTTAAAAAAAGAAGTCAAATTAAAATCATTCAAATTTTAAATTAACTAGACAATTAAAAAAAAAAGTGGGCCATGGCATGAACATTATCTAACTAAATAACTCAGGACCATACATTTGATTTCTCAATTAACTTCTTGTCGTAACGTTCATATGCCAAATTACTTCCTTTCTATTGGCTTCAAAATTATTAAAATCTGAGACGACAGAGAATGCTCCTCTTACCTGTAAACCACCAAATACACGTAACGCAGGCAATATTAAGGTGTCAATTTATTGCCTAATGACAAGCATTATGGAGGGTTTTAAAAGTTAACACATATCTCCAATTTTTTCTTTTCTTTTAACAAGTCTATTCATCTTTTTTTATGATGTGTTAGTGTTTCTTTGAATAAGCAGGCACAAATCAATGTCCGACTTCAATCTCACAAAGTTATGTGTGCTCTTTTTTAAATAGTATCATTCAATTATAAATGCACGTTGAAAAAGAATATATTGCATCCGATTCTTAATATAAGTTATAGTTGACTTTTTAAAGGAAATTAAGAAAGTTAAATAAACTACTTTAAATTATATAGAGTTAAAGATAATTTTTCTCACCGAAGTTTTTTTGGGTACAATGTCACCATAGAAGTTTTAAATAAGCTCAATGTTGTACTAGAAATATAAAAACGTGACAATTTCGCTCCCACCGTTAGTTGATTCAATCAAGCTGAGGTGGTTCTACCATGTAAGATGTATATAATGTCACATTATCATCCAATCAAGCTGAGATGACACTTCATAAAAGAATTGATGAGAGGAATTCGGATAAACTATGAAAATTGATGTTCAGTGACGACGATACTACGGAGATTCAAAGTTGCAGTAGATGAGAAAGACATATCCATGGGTTCATCTTACATAAAAGAACTACAAAAACTCTCAAGGGTATATCAATGATATTTTTGGAGAGTCACATCGGCTTGATTGGATGTATTAGTAGAACCACTTTAGTTTAATTGAGTCAACTAATGATAAACTAATGGTAGGGGTAAAATTGTTATGTTTCTATACTTCTACGACTACATTGATCATATTTAAAATTTTCGGGGCAACATTGATCTAACAAAAACTTTAGGGTGCCTAGTAATTCTTAGCAAAAACTTCTGGGGCAAAAATAACTCTTAATCATATATAATTTAGAATGCTTAGGTACATTATTAGATTATATATCAGTTTATAAATATGATAAATTAGTTTGTAAAACATGATAAATATATAAGTTTATTTAGATTCCTTAATCTATAAAAAAAATTGGTTAGTTTGGACAGAAAAGATTCAATTAGCGGGTTAAATGAAAGGACTTAATTTGCTAAAGTATGGTTAATGTTTTAACACAAAGTATACATTGCAAATAAAAACTACATTGGGAAAACATTTTTTTTCCAATTATGTTCAAATTTGATCCGCGACATATTAGAGATAGTGATACAAAAAATAGTAAATATTTCTTAATTATTAGGGTAAATGCGAGTGCAAAATGAAAAGAATTCTCGTAGATGAACAATAAAAAATGAAAGGAGGTCACTATGAGCCAATGACCAATGACTTCATAATTTTTTTGGTAATAATATTCACAGTTTTTTGAGCCAAATAATAACTTTACAGTTTGAATCATAAAGTTTCACATTCGTTATAATTTTTTTCTTTGAATTGAATTATATTATAGAATAAATATTTAAATAAAAATGGTATTAAGTCCTCTTATAAATATAAAAATGTATGTATTTAAAAATTACTATAAAGAAATTAAGTTCCAGACAACTTTGTCCTACGTATTCATCAATATAGTGTTTATTTAGTTTGCACGTTCAAACCATGTTATACGTAAGTTGAAATAAAATTTTTCTCACATATTTACTTTGAAATTCATAAAATTACTCTCCTAACAGACTCCCAAAC
The DNA here is from genome assembly GCA_025593235.1 of Vachellia pachyceras. Classification (NCBI taxonomy): domain Eukaryota; kingdom Viridiplantae; phylum Streptophyta; class Magnoliopsida; order Fabales; family Fabaceae; genus Vachellia; species Vachellia pachyceras. The sequence goes on along the minus strand of JANTPZ010005010.1, from coordinate 13,335 downwards.
AATCATTCAAATAATCGCTCTTCTAATGGATTCTAAACACGGGCAGAATCAACTCAATCTAAGTAATGTCTCTTGTCGAACGTACTCATCAATATAATCAAATCAATCTAAGTAATGTCTCTTGTCGAACACCAAGGGGCAAAGGGTCCTCTCTCACTTGCATTAACGAAAGAAGCCATTCTTAAACATTTAATTTAAAACTATTACCAAAATAAAATAAAAATTATAAATACAAATAATTCTGATATAAAAATAATGTAATGTGTGTGTGCACGACGTTTTATTTCATATCGTGAACATATTCTTATTTTAAATCGATATCAAATGCCCTACGGGCTACAAGGAGAAGAATATCTATAAATTTGAATCGTAAGGAAATGTATTTGTTAGAAAAGATGAAAAAATTTGCACTCTAAAAATTAAAAGGATTAGTCAAAAAAAAAACTCTTGATCACTCAAAAAAATCCCCCATTAATTTAATTATAAGTTTCAAGTGATTGATCCCTTCTTTGCAAGATTGTTAGTACCTTATTATAACTAGATATTTATTTATTGTAATACTAATAAAACAATAAAAATAATGGTATCAATCCTTAATGTAGAAGCTAACTATAGAGTTGATCTTGACTTAAATGTAATATCCATTTTTCATATTTATCAATTTTTTTTTCTAAGCTATCTTTATTGATATTCCCTTACCGATAATCAAGTAAAATATGATTAGGATGTTTAAAAAAAATGTCATGTTAAAAAATTTAACTAACTTCTTTAACAAATTAGTTAAATATGTCCACTATAGGAGTATGCATGTAAGCAAGTCGCATTGTTGTTCATACTTGCTTTGTTACATTTTCAATGATAAGCTATGAGTTTGTTTGAAAAACATTTTTAAAAGTCAAACGCACGTTCAACAGTATTTTTCCACAAAATGAGATAACCTCATTCATATATTTACCTCAATTTACGTAAAAGTACTTCTCTACTACGTTTCTAAACCGGCGTTGGTCTTAATTTTCTTTGGTCATAACCCTTCCATGCATTTTGATTTAGTAATACAGATCGTAATTGAAAGGACTTTCCACTCACAAGAGGCAAGCTTTATCTCCTTACAAGAGCTAATAATGATCAAGTCCAAACGAGGACTGTAATTTTGGGTAAAGCATGTGCGTAGAAAGTACTTGGGGAGGGAATTTGAGAGAAGGGAGTGGAGAGCATATTGGAAAAAAAATTTTAGGAGGGTTGATCGGGATTTTATAAAAATTACTCAAACAAGATAAGTTTCAAAGTAACCTTTTTAGGCTTAAATAGGTTTTATCTAGAGTGCCATCTCTAAACCAAACAAACGCTTAATATTATTGGTATTGATGGAAATACGTCAGGCTTTATCTTTAACAAGCTTGTTTGAGCCTATCCCTGTTATAAATATTTTTTTATGAGTCTAATCTATACTGGGTGTGACATTACTTGAAATATGTTAAAAAGCCTAAATTTAAAAAAAAAAACGTGGTAACATGCCATAGGCAAAAATAAACCAAAAAAGGCTAAAATTATGTATATCTATCTAAATTATCCAAAATAAAATAATAAAAATATGATATACATTTATATATAAGATATAAATGTAATTACATCTTCAAATTATAATATAAAAGTGAAAAATAAACATACTATATAAAAGAATGTATATACATATATAATATAAATATAGTTTCATTTTTTAAGATATAAACAAGCCAGCTTAAAAGTCTTTAGACAAAAAATATACATTATTTATTTACAAATTCATACCTTTAAATAAGCTTGTCATGACCTTTTTTTTTTATATATAACCAAGGTCAGGCCAGAGACCACTAATAGACTACCTTGTCTGTTTCCACCATTCTGAAAGTAATTATACTTAATTATATACCTATTGGGGTGACAAAAAGCAAAAGTAAAACACCCAATTTATAGAAACAAATTTTATATTATCCTAAGAAAAAGTCAAATGGGGAAAGACGTATGACCACTAATGATGTGTTTTGTGACCTATGAGTCCAATTATGCATGCAAACGAGTTAAGTGATTATAAATTACTTCATAAAAATCTGTTGGCAACAGCTGCTCAATTCCCTGGTTGAAACCCCAACATTAAATTAAACTAAATTTGGCATTTTTTAATTAATTTAGTGTGAGTATTATTTAATTTATCCATTGTTTATCTTCTTTCTTTAACAAGTTCTGGTGGTGGTATTCAGTCAGGCATTATCCTCCGCCCAGTTTCTGAAATTCAATACTTGCATTGTGGGAAGCCAACAATGCAAAAGCAACACGTGTTGGAAGAGGCTGGAATTAGGGATCATCATCATTATGGAGAGAATCACAAAAATGGTCTTTAGTATAATTATGAGTTTCAAGTCATAATAAATTAATGAAATGATAAAGATTATTGTTAATTGTTATCTATCAGATACTCTGATGCGACATGTAGTCTTATAAATGACTATTTTAACGGTAAGTGGTTAAATATCAAACTATGGAAGTTGGAAGGTGTGATTTGTAAACTTTTAAAGACAAAGGTTATATGCAACAGTGGTGTATTTGGAAATTCCTTTGGGAGATCGAAAATGCATTTTGAACTTAAAAATTCATTAGTTTGTGAACTCTAACATTTAATAGCTCATTCTTTCAAAAAAACATTATGAGTAAAAAACTTATTTTAAATAAAATAAATGTATTTTAATCAAATGTTTATCTAAATATAAATGCATTATATCAAAACGCATTCTCCCGGTGATTTTCCAAACGGGCACACACTCAATAGAGCTAAAGTTGAGGAGGTTATTTGGATTTTGGCTAGATTTAAAAGTCTATATATATTCGTTTATATACAACCCTCTAAATAAATCTATTTAGAAGCTTCCGTTTATATACAACCCTCTAAATAAGAGTTTAGCAAGGAAAGAAAAGGAATGCTTAGTAACAATATTATTGTTCGAGCAAGTAGGAATAAGAAAAACCAATCACCTATATATTTAAGAAGATATTTTTTTTCCTTTAAAATCAACCAAGCACAACAAATGACATGTAAAACTAGTTTTATCTATTTTGCTTTCCCCATAAAAACGGAGACAAACTCCTCCCACTGAGATTATATAGCTTACAAATACACCTTCTTAAACTTCTATATTCCAACTTAAGCAAGAGATGAGCTCAATATTTTATTTGGGCGTCACCAAAATAAACATAGAGCAATTGGTAACAGTAATGCTTAGACGAACGAATGCAAATCAAGGGAGAGAGAAAGTGAGCTAATTAACATTATCATCGTCATCTTGAGCATCGATCCACACTACCGGAAAAATATCATTTAACGATGGAAAAATCCATCGCTAAATGGTTATTTTCTATAAAAAAATTTCCATTTAGTGACGGAAAATATTAGCGACCCTCATTTTAGCAATAGAAAATAGCCATTTAGCGATGGATTTTCTGTCGTTAAATGACATTTTTCTGGTAGTGAAGAAAACAATGGATGTCAGTGATTGATGAATGAAGAGATGTGAAATAGACCAAATCTATAGAATTAAAAACCGACCACATTATTGAGCTCATAATATAGAATTTTCACCCCACCTTACATCTTCACAACCAAGAAAAAATGAATAAAAAAAATTCTCGCATCCAGATACAAACCTTTACCTAAACAAGTCACAGATACAATAACTTTACAAGAACTAAACAACTAACCCGTAGAAATTATGTTAGTTATTTATAAAAATATGTATAACTTTTTTTCTAAAATAACTTTTAGGCTTTTCTAACAAGCATTTGCATTAAATCTAACATTTGATGAGAACCCTTTAAATGTGCACTTAATAGGATTAGTTTAAGGGAAAAAATTAAGTTAAAAGGCAAAAAATATTAATAGAACGGAGGGAGTATAATATTGCAGGCATGCAGCGAGTGGTTGCTTACAAATAATTTAAAATCTTATCATATAGGTCCGTCGCAACCATCCATTTCAGTCGAACACTTTCTCTACTCCACTGATCAATTTCTATATAAAGCATTCCACACATCACATTCACTTGCATTCCAAGTTTCTCTCACACGACCCATATAGCCTCTCCAGGCAGACAAGTCTCGTATAGTTCGAGCTGGCAAACACAGAGCCATGTCTTCTTCAAGAGGAAGGGGAGAGAAACAAGAGGGTCGTCACTGAGTTATACACAGCCTTGATCTCCAGAGATATCCACACTCTCCAGCGTCTTCTAGCTTCTGACTTGGAATGGTGGTTCCATGGCCCTCCAAATCACCGTCACCATTTGCTCCCCTTTCTCACCGGGACCTCGCCGTCTTCCGTCGTCGTTTTGATTCCTGATGTGGTGGTCGGGTTTGGATCGGTAGTGATCGCTGAAGGATACGATGAAGCCAACCTGGTGTGGTGGGTCCATGCTTGGACCCTCACTGATGATGGCGTAATCACTGAGGTCAGGGAGTATCTGAATACTTCCCTCACAGTCACTCGGCTAGGGATTGGAGGAGGCGCTGCCTCTCCATCATCATCGTCATCATCTTCGTCGCCCCCGCACTACTCCTCCTCCACCGCCTCGTCCTCCTCCACCGTTGTTGCTTCCACTTGTCAAAGCCTTTGGCAAAGCAGGCTTTGTGATGAGTCCGTCCCTGGCCTTATTCTGGCTGTCTAGTTTTATAAATGGTAGTCCAGAATTGGTTTGAATCAAACTTCCTATAATATGCATATATAATATGTGACATGCATGTGAGTGTCCATATTTATACGCACGTGTTTTTCTTCTATTTATGTTAAAGTGTCACTCTGACAGTAAATTGCAGTGTTTATTAGCTATATAATTATGTGTTTGGTTTACCAAATAAGGTCACGTGTTGGTTACCTAATTGTGTCGTATAGGCTTGCTAGAATGAATAGTATGCAGCATGTAAGACTAGTGGCTGATTTGTACTATATATGTTTATGTTTGTAGCAAAGCCTTGTAACTTAGTCTTATAATATCTCCCAAGTGCGAGGTTACAGGTTCGATCCCATAGTTGTAACCTCAATCCGTTAGTGTCTACCCCTTTAAATAAAAATATATGTTTGATTTTGTCGAATTTGATTTGATGTCATGTAATATATTGGGAGTTTTGGTGTTTTTTATGGCTAAGCATTTAAAGAGTTGATCAAGGATTCTAATCGATCAAATTAGTTTTTGGGTTCTATAATGTAATTCCCTACTTTTCATAGAAACTCATAGGGTAATTGATATGTAATATAGTGCGTGTTTGGTAACAAATTTTTTTGGTTCAAAATGCATTTAGAATCCAAAAGTTAATTAACTTGCAAACTCCATTATTTGATAACTGTTTCAAAATACATTCTCAATAAAAAAAACTTCTTTTTGGCAGAATAAATGCATTCTGAATCTAACTAAACATAAATACATTCTAGATAAAATGTATTCTACCAAAATGTATTCTCCTAAAGGTTTTTCAAGCAGGCACAATAGAATATAAAAATGCAAAGTAATTGATTCATTTCTCCAAAATTATAGAGGAACTTGTCTTTTGTTCTTAGCTATAACATATATCATAAGAGTTGATCAAACTTTTACAACTCAACCATATTTCCTAAATATAAAACACAAGTTAATATATATTTGCCATGGATTTGAATTAAGAACATATTAATTGAATTATTTATATTTATTTAAGTTTTTAGGTTTAGACTTTTTTATGTTAATATCCTTAATATAAGAGTCAATTGACATTTTATTAATAATTTAAGGAAGCTAAAATTTTTAAAATATTTATATTTATGTAAATGGATAAATTGAGACATGATTAGAGTGTTCATCAAAGTAAGAACTCTCCCAAAGCATTAGATTTGGACTTCTAGATTTGATTTTAGATGGTTTAGATTTGATTTTTTAAACTAACAATTTTTTTTATAAAAAATCATTATTTAGAAATATGATAGTTAAGAAATTAATTTTATTTTAGACTCTATACCCATTAAAATAAGTATTTTCATAAAAGTAAAAAAATAAAAAAATTAGATCTGAATTATCCAAATCAAATCGGAACAATTCAGAACTAATGAATGTGGAGAGTTGATCGCTTTTCATGAACACGTTAACCAGTTTCGTAAAACTCACATTCAACAAAGGAAGAATATATCGGTTGCCTCAATATAAATATATTGTGATAAGTAAACTATCTTCTTTTGGCCAAAAAAAAAAAAGAAAGTAAACTTTCTTCTTTCTTTCCTGAGACAAAGATCGGTTCTCCAAACTTATGATCAATATGATGAGAATGGACGGCAAGCCTCCTCCGTTCCTTCCTGAAGAAATCATCACAAACATTCTCAAATGCCTTCCTGTGAAGTCGCTGATCCGATTCCAAAGTGTTTGGAAACAATGGAATAATATCATCAAAAGTCAATCCTTCATTGCAGAACACCTTGACCACCTCATTCATCAAGATCTTTCTGTTCTTTTAGGACAGAATCCTTTGTCCTTGTGTTTGCTCGATTCCGAGCTGCAAGTCTGTAAAGTTCATACGGCCCCTTTGCTCAATTCCTTCCTTCATGCTACCTCGCGGGTTCCTGCAATGGCCTGCTCTGTGTTCAAATCAATGAGCATGATTATAGAGTCCCTCCTTCCTTTAGGCTGTGGAAATTGGAATCCTGCTATTAGAGAGTTCAGATGTGTGCCTGCAAGAACTCATGCCCGCTCTGATGTTTGCATGGCAGGATTTTGGTTCAGTCCGGTGGTTAATGATGACAAGATAGTGAGAACTTACTCTAATTAAGTTCAAATGCTCGGTGAATCTAGTAGAGGAGTTACGCTTTTGAATCGAGTAGAGGTGTTTTCATTAAGCAGAGGATGGTGGGAGGAAATAAACATTGGGAACTTGAAGGGGATTAAACTTTATTCTGAAACTGAGAGTATCAGCGTTAATGGAGCTATATTCTGGTTTGGGCCAAAGAAGGTTAAAGAAGATGATTACTGATCATCATGTGGCTGAAGATATTCCTGATGAGATTTTTATAGTTTCATTTGACATGGCAAAAAAAGTCTTTACATCGATTCCAAGGCCTGATTAGACTATCGGTCATTTGAAAAGCTTACTGTTTATCAAAACAAATTTGCCTTGTTTTGTGACATTTGGGAGGTGGGCGGTGACAGGTACAGTAAAAGGTGTGGTGTGACTGACTTGTGGGTGCTGGAGGTGGGTACATGTGAATCTCGGGAAAAAAAAGATGGAGTAGTTGGATTAAAATAAATAACTTAAAGTAACATTTTTATTACGGAAGTATACACGTTTAAGCATTGGGTATTTAAAAGTGTTTTTAGAATCAGATTCACTTTAAAAATTTATAAAACGTATCATTTTTCATCTAAAGCAACGGATCTTTAACGATTTGGGATCTAATGTTAGACTTCCGTGATAAAAATGTTACTTTACCCCGATATTTACTACTAGTTCATATGTCCAGGGAGAATATTACTCTACCTGTGACTGTTTGGAGGAACCGAATTGTCTGCAAAAGTAATTTGGGAAGGGGTCTAGATAAAGGAATGGATCTTCTTTATCTGTGGGATATCACTGCTGGTGAGTGAAGACATGATGAGCTTGGATGTTTCCACTTCTTGCTGTTATCATAATATCTGCAGTTATGCGGAAAGCTTGGTATTACTCGGCTCATGATTCTAAATCTTCATGGTTACATAACTTACATTGTATAGATTTAATTTCCTCAGTTATCATCATTCTTTGCCTGTAGTATTGGTTGGCTTATCGAGATCTTATCCAAAATGACGAACATAGATATTTAGCAAGGGATGTAATTAACTGTATAATTTGGGGATTGTTTAATGGTTTTTATGAGTAATAATACGCCACCAGCTTTATTATCGTGTATGAGAAGCAAACAGATATACGTGACAAATTACATAACACGCGAAACGTCAGGATTATTGTGTTTGTTTGGAAAAGTTTATTTACTTCCCATAAGTACGTTCAGCAGTATTTTTCCGCAAAACGAGATGATCTATTTCATATATTTACTTTAACTTATGTAGAAGCACTTCTTTACCACGTTCCCAAACGAATCCATTAACATGCAAAACCACTCAACTCAAGAATGCCCCCATCCCATGGAACTCAAACTCACTGTGCATCTAGTATTTTGTAGTATTTTTCTGAAGTATCAAGCATTTTAAAGTAGTTCTTCTAAAGCTTATTTAGAATTTTAAAATATTATCCAACACTAAGGTATACAAAATACTTTGAAAAGTTGGACGCATTATAAAATACTTTAGGATGCTAAATGTGCCAATTTTTTAAATAGTTATATTATTATATATAATTTTTATTGTTGGGAATTTTTTTTAATATTAATATTAATTAATAAGGGATTAATAATTAATAACATAGGCATATTAATAATCGCCTCCCTGGACGGCGACCATAGGAGAGAAACCGAAGTTGATTCGGGAGAAAACAGGATTCGCCTCCGTCACCGTGGATTCTCAAATACTTCAGGCTCTCTCACTCCATTTTAACCGCCACAGGGCACCGTATACGGCGTAACTCCCCACCACCTGAGCCCATCGACAAAACAGGTTGGCCTTTTTACTCTTTCTTCCCTCTTTCCCTCTCGTTGCCCTCAAAGTGTCTCGTTTTATTGATTCACAGTGAATTTTTGAGCTTTATTAAGATAAACCTTTCATCTTTTAATTCTTGAGTGGGAATGCATCGTAAAGGACTTAAATTTTGATCCACAATTGCTGCCATTTGTTTTTTTCGAGTGTCGCAATTGATAGTTGGAGAGTCTCAGATTACTGGTTAATGGTGAGCCTTTGTCTATTCTTACAATTGGTGTTTGACATTTTTTTAGAAAAAGAAATCCAAAATGGGAAGTACAGCGGCGCAAATTCCCAGTAGCTTTGGCCATGAGCTGAGGGCATGTCTTCGTTGTCGCCTTGTTAAAACCTACGACCAGGTCACACTTATTCATCCTTTTATGTATATGCACTATGGGTTTTGTTCTTTCTTTTCATAGCATATTTTAGGGGCTTTTATGTTAGTTTTCCAGTGGACTCTTCTTTTTTCCCACTTGAAACAGTGTGCGGTTTAAGCTACTTAACTTTGTATCTGCTTCTTTGCTTAACAGTTCAGGGAATCAGGATGCGAAAACTGCCCATTCTTTAAAATGGAGGAAGACCATGAGCGTGTTGTTGATTGTACAACTCCTAATTTCAATGGGTATGGATGTTGGACTAGAACTTCTGTGACATTGCATTTGTCGTGCATTAGTTTAGCCAAAGGCTCTTACCATTTGCCATTGTCCATGTCCTTTCTTTGTACCTTTCACAGGATAATTTCAGTCATGGATCCATCTCGAAGTTGGGCTGCACGTTGGTTGCGAATTGGTACGTTAGTTTGCCTTCTATTAGGCTTAGTAATTTGCCTTATATGATTTTCTGCAAACAGATCACTATCTTTCCTAACACATATGCGGAGATAATCCTAGGATTTTAAGAGTAATGGCATTTTCTTTAGTTATAAGAGTCCTCACTTTCATTGACAAGGTTATTTTTTTTAGTACAAGCTAATGCTTGGGGGTGGGATCGAACCAGCATTCTAGCGCCACTTGGCCAAGAGGCCGTTGGCTGACAAGGTTTTGTGGTTGCAGAATGAGCGTACTTTTATGAATTGCTTACAAAGCACCAGCTGTTACATACATGTAAGGAAGGCAATCTTATTAATTGAAAAAAAGATCAGAAGCTACCGTTTACCTACAAGAAGGTGGATTTTACTGATATATTTATTTAGCCTTGCTCAGTCTTTGTGTCAAAGAGGGGGTAGTAATGTTTTATTTATTTGCTCAAGAAGGCCTGCTTTACTTTCATTTGACTTTGAGGTGGTAGTAAAGCTAGAGGTGCCAAAAGGTGTTTCTACAACACTGTGATAGGGTAGCAGAAGGTTTCCTCACTTCTTGATGATTTTCAGGCTTTCGCTTGCCACTTGTGAGAAATTGCTTTCTTTTTGGGAAAAAAATATCTTCAATTTCCTTATATGGCATCGGAATGGGTCTGTAATAAAGTTCTTAATTCGCTCTCAAAATTTAGGGTGTTGGCTCTTGTCAGAGAAAATTAAGAGTTTTGTTCTTAGATTCATTGAATTTATAGTGGGTTATCTCTGGAAAAGATGAAGAGAGGGGTACTAGCTTAAGAACTTTGTTAAAAGTGACTATGGTGGAGATGAGTTGAAAAAAATGTTCAGGTGGTCTGGATATTAGGAATAAACTGTTTCAATAGTTTGGTCACCTATAACATGAGGAAGAATTGGTAAAGAAATTGGAGCCTGAGAATGGGAAATAAAGTTTTAAATTTTATTTCTTGCTGAGGCAACAAGTCAAAAGTACCTCTATGTATGATTCTCCTTGTAGGCCTCTTCTTGAGGTTTTCTTTGGTGCTTGATGAGTTTTGTTACTATGACAGTTATGTATACATTTGAATTTCTTTTCATCACTATCTTTCTGATAGAACTAGTGGAATAGGGGGGACTCTGTTGGAAAATAGGGAAATGAGCCCACGAGTGACCTATTGTGGGGCTTGCTTATTTTCATCACTACCTTTCTTGGGCTGTGCCTTGATGGTGATAGAGAGAGATAAGAATAAGAGACTTGTAGAGTTAAGGGAGGATGTGAATAGGCAGGTATGCAGAATCTGGATGCAAATTAATTGGAGGAGATTTGATGTCCTGAAAATTGGGGAACTTGGTCATTCTTGTTTCTCTTTGTTAGGTATGTTTTTTATTTTCTGTCACAGATTGTGGCTCTGGCCTTGTAGCAGCAGCCTACTTCCTCTGGCACTAGGGACCTGAGTTGTAAATAATTCATGAATGGCTGCTTTTAAAACAAGTAAAAATAGGTAAAGGAATTGGATCTTGAAGATGAGAATTGTATTAAAGATTTAAATGTTATTGCTTGCTGAAGCTGAAGCTGAAGCCCAGCAGCAGATCTTTTGAAGCCGAAGGAAAATAGAAATAGGACAGTTTGGGTTGGATGGATGAAGCCATGAGGTCTTGGTTGTTTTGCAATGGCCTTCTTTCATGAATTATTAAACGTTTTTAGAGAGGATTTGGTAAGAAAGCTTTACAAATTTCATTAGAGTTAATATAGATATGAATTTTATTTTCATGATTAGTGACATCTTGTTAGACTGAATGAATGCTTACAGACATTATTTAGGATATCCAAAGTGGCTCTCTTCTAAGTCAGTTCTAGATGCATCCTTATTAGCAAATGAGATGGGGAAGAATGTGAGAAGGCAAAGAAAGCGGGGATTTGTTTCTTAAGTTGACTTTTCCCCTATGGAGAGAGCTTGTCATTATCTTGTTGGGGGAAGATTTGGCGCAAACTGAATAATGAAAGTCTTAGAAACTTTTTTTCCTAAAGATTACATTGGTTGGTATATGGTTCATCTAGTAAGAATGTTTTATGGCTTTCATGTTTACTTGGAGCTCATTGCTACTTATGGGAGTCTATGATACCACTTCTAGTCTTTAATATAAGAATTAGATAAATAGTTTGTGGATATTAAGGAAATTAGTTACGTTAGTTATTTATAATAAATGTTAGTTGGTTTTCTTAGAATACCCTTTCTAATCATATGTAGTTTAACTACCCCTTAATGGAGACTCTCATAATATATGCAATCAATTGTGATACTTTAGGGAAACATTTATAAACGTAGAAGATAAAATAGATTGAGGTCTTGTTTTTAGAATCAGCTCCTATATTTAGGACCGGAGGAAGTATATTTTTCCTCCCTTCATGTTATGACTCAACCTTTTGCTTCTCTAAGATTGAGGGTTTTCCCATTTTTGTTTGGCTTTTAATATCATATAAAATGTGAGAGAGGTTAAGAGAAACTCTTTTTGTGGGAATTTTAATTGGTCATTTTGACCTACATTTAATTGTCTTGATAAAATTCACGATACATGAAGAAACATTAGAACTACATTAGTTATTACTTATTGAGATATTGTGGTCAGCATACAATCCAGGCGCAAATTGAGATCTTGTGTTGCACTTAAGGCTTGGAACCTAAGGTTACTTTTAAAATATATTGCAGGAAAATTTCTTCCTGGTGTTTACACTCTTGCTGTTTCAGAGGCTCTTCCAGAAGAAATGCAGGTTTGCAATTTCTCATTATGTGCTGATGGCATAATTGGTTACTAAGAAGTGATACCCTTTCAGTAGTAGTTTTGACATGGGTCAAATTATCTGATAGTGTGATTTATCTTTTCTTTCCCCCTCGGTAAATCATCAACTTGTTTTGATTGATCACTAAAGTCGTCTGTTTTGTGGCTCCTGTTTAAGTCCTGAAACAGAGAGACAAACACTACTCTCTATGAAGCATGGACTTTCTGTTTTTTTTTTTTTTAAGAGTTTTGTTGGCCTCGCACACATGGACCCACATTAGACATGGCACGCAATGCGCAACACTTTAGATGATTTTCTCCCAAGCACAGCATCTTTTGCTGAAAGCAATCCTGTTCAAAGCATGTCTCTCCTAATAGGATTTTAAACTTTAGTTTATCCTATTGTGAGGAACTAGCCCTTTTGGCTATACTCAACCCTGTTGGTGCACTACACTTTAACTTTTGTTGTCACATCATTCTACCTCCACACCATTAGCCTTATTTCCCAGATCCTTTCTTATTAGATCGCAAACTTGAAGAAGTGTTGAAAGGCGTTAGAAGATTTGGAAATTCAGTTTCTATTCGTTTTCCATTCTTTTACTTGAATCTTTTTTTTTTTTTTGGGTAGTATCTTTTAACTTAAATCTTTGATTGAACGATGTTGTGTTCCGATGTTTATATATTTTGACCATTTTATATCTTTTGCAGGCTATTTGTGAAGACGAGCGTGTGCAATATATTCCTCCCAAACGCTTGTGAGTTGTGAAGCACTTGTATCAGCTGTGAACGGAAACTGAATTGCCTTAATTAGTCTAGTCTGTGGTAAAATGTAGATTTTCATGTTCATAGTTAATTTCCTGCTTTGTGTGCCTTTTGACAAAACCGATTTAAGCTCTGAGCTACCTGAAGAATGAGCTGAAACGACAACTGAAAACCGGATTTTCTAAGATGTGCTGTGTTCACCTTATAGCTTACCGCAAGTGTACGGGTTGCAAGTAATATAAAAATATCGTTCCCACGAGGATTAACGCATAAACGAGATAATCAATGCAATTATGAGATTAATTAGGTTGAGTGAATCAATTGAATAATTGGGGTTCTAAAGGTTTACTAATTTGA
>JANTPZ010005009.1:0-18919 GCA_025593235.1 Vachellia pachyceras | reverse complement strand
TTTCTGGTCCAGATTCTCTAAGCCAGAGCCGGTTATACATGATGATCTCTACGTCACTAATTAATGGATCCGCCGGAGCACCAAAATCCCACCATCTCTGAATCTCTCTATGGTAATATATTTTATTTTTCTGAAGATAATTTCATTATATACACAGCGTCCTCGTGTTCAATAATCTCCAAATCCACCGTCGGATGAATCGATCGCGCTCACATCACAGAACAAGCATTGGGATTTTCGTCGCTGAACATCTGGGGATGAGGCTGCATGTAGAACGATGGAGGATCTACTGGGTATCCTTGGTTTAGATACGCTGGATTCCCATAATACCCTTGGTTATACCCCGGATGGTTATATCCCGGATGTACCTCCATGGCGTATCTGGGTTCAATTGGCACGTGCTCGTTGTACCAGAACGTCGAGGGGGCAGAACCGTAATATTCCATCTTGCTAACATCCATCTTCGGTGCTTCCTCCTTTTTCTCACCGTCTCCGCCGGAGGCCGGTTTCGCTTCAGACTCTTTCTTCTCGCCGCCGCCTCCGCCTTCTTTGGCCTCCTTCTTGTCCCCTCCTCCCTCTTTATCTTTCTTCGGTGGTGGGACCACCTCCACGTTTCGCTTCAGCTTATCTTTCAGGTAAGGCGCGAGCTCCTGCACGTCCATCGTTCCCTTCACCGTCACTAAATCTTTGGCTCCGTCAATGTCCACCGACTCAACTCCTGTACGACACATCAGAGCACCGTCAGCCACTGGAGGCACTTAACTACCGTAATTAATTTTTTATTATTATTCGTCATGTGGGGTGACCCAAAACACATCTTCAATTTTATCTAGAGCAGGTGTATTGCGTCATCTTAATCCTTATGCAAATTAAAATAATCATGCAAAGTAGATGATCGATCGGTATAATAATAAATAATCTAGGTCAAATACACCAGTGGCCTACCTTTAGTCCTGAGAATGATTCTCCGAATCTTAGAAATGCAGCCATCACAGTGCAATCTGATCTTCAAAACCACCGTGCTCTGAACCATAAAAATTTAGAATATTAATATAAGAAAATATCAAATAAAATCAGAAAAACTTTCAGGAAAAACTAAAGAAACAGATAATTTTGTCAGGAAAACAATGGAATCCATGCTATCGTTTTCCTCAGTTTAAGAAGGTTAATAAGCACCAACTTGACTCTCATAATGCATTTTCAGGCGCGTGTTGGCGGACTTGCATCAGATGCATGATAAAAAAATATACATAAATAATTTAATTAATGTTAATACCTCTTTTGGTTTTTTATCCTCCTCGGGTTTCTTCTCCCCAGGTTTTTTCTCCTCGGCCTTCTTTTCCGGCTGTTTCTCTTCTGCCTTTTTGTCGGCACCGGCATCTTTCTTAGGAGGCTGAGGGGAGATGAGCTCCACCTTCTTCTTGGTTTTGCCTGCCAGCTTCGCCTGCACCAAGGTGGGGTCCACCTTACCAAACACCGTAAGTTTGTTGGAAGCCAAATCGGCCTTTACGTCTTCCACACCTGCATCCACCATCAACTCCGCCGATTAAGACTCGAAATTCGCCCCACAAAAAACCTCACCAATGTAAACGAATCAACACTGAAGAAATCTAATCGGAATATATATACCATCCAAATGCCGGACGCTTCGTTTGATCTTCTTTACGCATCCTTCACAGTGCATGTCGAGCTTCAAAACGATAGGGGGTGGAGCCTCCTCCTTCTTGGCTTCCCCTTCGGGCTTTTTCTCGGTCTCATTCTTTGGCTCCTCTTTTTGCTGCCATAGCCAACAATTAAATAAGCGTGAGTCAGAACTGAAACTGATCTGATGAGATGCTACCAGAAGAGAAAAAACATGAGTGATCAATGAAATGAAAATTTGAAACTCACCTCTGCTCCCATCTGGAATTAGGATGGAGGATATGGTATAAAGTTAGTGTATAGATGGTAGAATTGCTAAGAAGTTAACTGCTGCTGGTTATTTGAAGAGTGGAAATGGAGGCAACCAGGGGCATATATAGAGAGAGAGAGAGAGAGATGGGGGGTCAAGGGGTCATAATTGGTTTGCTGGCCGGTTAGGTCAGAGAGGATGGATGGGTCATGCATAACTCATGGGTTATGCATGTACATGATGGGATATAACAACAATTAAGACTATTTAATTATTTATATTAATTATTAACATATACATATAGACACATGCACACTTCTGGTTTTATATTTATTAGTAAAACACAGAAATATATATTAATCACTCTAAGAAAGAATTCTGAATTCTTTTGCGGCAAACTCAGTGAAATGACAGAACTAACCCTGGCCTACTTCTGGTTGGCGGTTGTGAAGAAGTTTCTTTTGAGGCCATGGACCCTAGACCGTAGGGTGAAAATCAAAAGGAATAGGTAGATTTTTTTTTTTAATGGTCAAGTCTCGTGTTCGCTTTTTGCTTGTCGTTTTTAGAATGACGGATTGATGAATATTAAATTATTACTGCATTCTGCATATTGGACCTAATGCTACGTTTGATATATTGGAAATGAAGTGATGGAATTAGAATTAAGGTTGAAAATGAAAATTTATGTTGTTTGGTACGTGGGAATTCACTTCCATGGAATTGAAAAATGGTTCCATAGAATTGATATCAATTCCTCGCAATACCCATGGAACTGATATCAGTTCCATAGAAATGAAATTACATGACGATTATACCCTCATCCTGTTCAGCCATAGAACAGATATCAGCCACGGCAACGATGACGGCGACGTCGACATCCAGTTCACCCTCTTCCTCTTCGATCTGCAACAACAACGACAGTGACATACATCGACAACGGTGACGGCGAGAACGACTTCCTGTTCATCCTCTCCCTCTTCGATCTGCGACAACAACAGCGACGACAACGGCTTCCTATTCACCCTCTCCTTCTTTGATCTGCGACAACGATGATTTCCATCTCTCGATCTCCTCCTTCAGTGACGGCAATGCTGTCTCTTCGATCCCTCGATTTCTGTCTCAACAACGACGACGACAACGACAATCTCTGTCTCTTCAATCCCTCGATTTGTAACGTCCTACTCCAGTGGTGACAATGGTGGCCGACGGCAACAGCAACAGGCGATGAGGATGACAATGAACAGTAGGAGGATGTTTTGACGAACCTTCGTTCTTCACCGCCGTCGAACTCAGACTTTGACGATGGAGAAGGAGAGGATTTTTTTGACGATGGAGAAAGAGGATTTTGCCGTGCAGATTTGTAGCCCGACAATGGAGAAGGAGATTTTGTTAAACAAAAGGATATATTAGTCTTTTGTATTATAAATATAAATATTAAATTAAAATAATATCA
Organism: Vachellia pachyceras; assembly: GCA_025593235.1. NCBI lineage: Eukaryota > Viridiplantae > Streptophyta > Magnoliopsida > Fabales > Fabaceae > Vachellia > Vachellia pachyceras. The sequence goes on along the minus strand of JANTPZ010005009.1, from coordinate 15,575 downwards.
CACTTCTTCCCACCTACCAAACATACTTTTAACCCCAGTTCCAGCTCTACTTCCACTCCCATCAAAACCATTTCTGTGTACCAAACGGGGCATAAATGATCCTATGAATTTCCTTGGATTTGATCCAACATGGACCACTAGTGATTAGAACAAACTCAAACGTTCCATTAATGAGCTGTGACATATATAGCAGCATCATGAGAATCGATTTGAACAATATGGCTCATATTCCCTCAGATTCAGGCAAAGAGATTAAGAGCAATTAAAGACCCTGCACAGTATAACCCAAACAGTAATAGGTGACGGTAAGAAACAGTAATGCTCGTTCTATATAGCCCTAGCACAGTACAGTATTCGAACAGCATTGGGATTTTAGTGATGAAGATCTGCTTTTGTATAATTGAATCTATTCCACTGTGATTGGGATTAGATGAAACAAAATTCTACATGGAGGGCAGTTACTTTTGTTGAGAATGTGAATGGCCTGCAGCCAAAAAAGAAAAAGGTCTGGAAAAGACGATAGCTTGGAGCTTGCACGTTGATGGGATAGAAACTGTTGCGTATAATTCCTGCAGTTGAATTACTGCTAAAAATTCGAGAAATTAACGCACAAGGGTCGTTTTCCGAGTTGATGATGATTCAAAATCCTGCACCTGATGAGATTATTCAAAATCCTGCATCACACACCGAACTCAGCCCAACTGGTTTTCATCACATCTAATTTAGACAATCCGCATTTAAATTTTTCCTCAATGCATGAATTTTACATAGAAAAAAACGTTTTTTTTAAAAAGTAATAATAGTTAAGAGATTATTTTGATTTTGATTTTTGTACCCATGAAAGCATTCATTGAAAAATGATGAATATTAGTAAAATTAAATCTGATTAATGCAAATGGACAGTCCATCGGAGAAGATCTAGCTAGGTATGCTTATCCATATTATAGTTATTAGTTAGCTCATTCTTTGTTTGATATTGTCAATCTCCTCCCAGGCATACTCCCCTAACTACTTTCGGCTGTCTGCAGGCTTCTTTATGTCCGTGGAAAAGTAGTCATGGGTCCTAATCAGGAAAATTAAATACATAATTTTCATAAAAAATCACATTCCATTGGTAATTTTGCTGATTCACAGCTTAAATTTTATCATTTTCATTTACAAGTCAAACTTTCATATTTACGTGTATCATTTTCAAGTCAAACTTGTAAATCCTGTAAAAAATAAAATAGAATTTTTTGAAACTTATTTATATTTAATTTTCCTCACCACGGACCTGGAAGCATCTCTCTTATGTCCCGTTTGGTTAATTGAAATTGGGAGTGGAATACAAAAATTAGTCTATTTGGTATCATAGAAGTAGATTCCAAAAAACCTAAAAATGCTGGAACTAGGTTTCAACCTCTCCTCATGAGAATCAAATTCCAGTTCCATTGAAATAGGCTTTTAATTTGATGCTTTTACCCTTCCCCCTCGCCCATTTGCTCTTCGATCTGGAACGATGGAGGTGGGCAAAAGCTTGCTGGCTGGCGGTCGACAAAAGTGGCAACGGAGGTGGTGATGACAACAGAGATGGTCGACGAGGGAGGAGGGATCTGCGACGGTGATGGAGATGGAGGTGGTCGACGATGGAGACGAAGGGATTTGCAATTTTTGTGTGTGTTAAGGATATTTTAGTATTTTGTATTATACTTCCATGATCATACAAAAACACACTTTAAAACTCACTTTCACTTCCACTTCCATCAAAATCTCTTCCGTATAGCAAACAAGGGATTAACATTTCTCATGGGCTGAAAAAGGCATTTGCTCAAATCGATATCAATATATCATGCAAACGTGATTTTTTTCCCTGGTTCACGATGTGTTCGCTTAAAAAAATGCTGAGTTTCTCGAGATCGCCCATTTTAATCCAGTGATCGTTAGCAACCTTTTTCTTTTTTGGAATTGCATTGGCACGATCTAAACAGCGCAAAGAGAGCGTCCAATTTAATTTGATATTTTTTGTTAAATGATTAATTAGTGGTTGATAATTTTTATAAAGCTACATAAAGATAACGCGCTTATTTTGTCTTCTTTTTTTTAATCCCTGGCTATCAAATTCTAAATACATGGTTCAGAAAAACAAAATTGGTGTATTTGCATTCACTGGGAAAAATTGGATATGAACAAATCAATTTCAAATCAAGCGTCAACTTCTTCGCCCGTGATTTAAGATACCTGGCTAGCTATGTGTCAACTTTTCCATTGATGCGTCTATAGCCAGTGTTTTAAAACTCCAAGGTCCAAGCCCCTCTCCAATCCTGCTTGGTAAATTATTTAAACGCATGATTTAGAGCCTGCTAGATTAATCATTCCAAGTGAACCCCTACAATCTAATTCTTCATCAGCTCAATCTAAATTCAACAGATTTTATCCAGTCTTGACATGTTCCAACAATTTTAAATTAATCCATGCTGGTTTCTTCCGCCCGATCTCCCGATCTAGTATTTTAACTCCAGTATTAATGAATGATCAGGAAATAAACAGTCCATTGACTGGGAGGCAAATTAAATTTTTGTACAAGCAGCCTGGCATTAATTAATCGGAACCAGTTAAGTGGAACCCAGCTGGTACATGTAGAATTAAACTACTAATTAATGGTTATCACAAAAAAAAATACTAATTAATAGTTAACCCTATAAGACAGTAAAGCCACCTACCAGCCCATATACAAAAAAATGTTTTCGCATGAGAAAGGCAAGGTTCACGTACGCAGAATATTAAAGGGCACCACTTAATAGTTCAATTTTGACCTTATCTTCAATGATCCAACGACACTGGTGACGTCACCAACCCTACCACCAAGATGAAAATTCCAAGCGCCCACTCATGATGACGCTTGGTGATCTTTGATTGCTGTTGAAGGGAACCACCAGAAGGTGACAAATCTTTATGGAGTTGGCAGGTCGTAGCTTGTTTTGAAGGGAACCCCCTCGTTATAGTACTTTTGAATTCCAAGCTCAGTGACATGCACCGACCGAACTGTCAAAAACCAAAACCCTATACACGTATACACACCTACGTCTGATCTGATCTGATAATGTTTCAACTTCTTAGCCAAACCCGTCATGTTTCTGCTGAGATGGCACTTTCATATATACTTCCTTCTGTACTAAACGTAAAACCTCGTTTGCAATGGACTAACGTACATGAAAGCTAGTCATCTCAATCCTACTTTTTAAGTTCATTTTTGAAAAGGACTCCGTGTAGGAATCCTTTTAACATCCCATTCCCTTACATAGATGATCCCCACAAAATGGATGTGACAAAGCAAAAAAAAAAACGATTTTAAAAAATGTCTGCTGTAATAATCATATGTCCTAGTTCCCTGGCCAGGTTTAAAAAAGAATGTCAATATTTTTAACTCTCCTAAAATAGATGTCCCCCACAAAATCAACATGAAAAGATAAAATAAAAAACGAACGTAGAAAATGTCTGTTGTAGTAATAACTAATAACATCTCCTAGTTCCCAGTCCGTTCTCATACTTTAATGTTCCTCATGTAGACGTCCCCATAAAATGGACATGAAAAGGCCACAAAAACTAACATTAAAAATGTCTATTGTGGTGATGACATGCCCTAGCTAGTTCCCACGCCGGTTCTCAAAAGGATGTCATATGGGAATACTTCTAATTAATTCTTTGTATAGACATCGGTCATAAAATGGACGTGAAAATGCTAAAAGAACTAATATGTGAATGTGTTGTAGCAATGATATATTCGTATATTTAAGATGAGAGTGAGTATATGCATAGTTACGTGCAATAGGCTTCTCTGTTTGATGGAATATTTAATTGGTTGGAGCCTGTGCCGTGCATGGTCTAGATGTGAAGAAAAAATTGAACAGTGAAACAAGAAGGCGAGTAACAGTAAGTTTGCTGAGAGAAATCAGCGCATGAGATGTTGCAGAAAAGTGGAGTGGTGTTTGGGATGCGTGTTTAGAAAGGAAGGCAAGTGAGGAAGATACCGAGAACTGGGACAGAATAGGCATGTGGTGTTCACGTGGACAAATGGACCAAAACGTACACCTCCAACAAGTTTATATGTGGCACATGTTTCTGATTGCGATTAATGCGCCAAGTTGCTTTCCCTTTTCCTCGTTCTATGTACGTATGCAACACGTTTGAGTGTGATCTGTTTTTTCACGTCAGTCATTTTTATGGAATAAGGTCGCACCTGCTTTGTATAGCTCCTCGTTCTTCACAGGTGGATTGTGTTTACGGGTCTGGTTTTGGTCCTATGATCAAGAGTTTATCAGACTGCCAAATAACCTTTTAATTTTGAAACATTGCTTTTAGCAGTTTATAAGAAATTGATATATCATATGAACTACGGTCTATTAATGAAATGAAGTGGTTTTCTGGAAGCTTATGTGAGGTGATCAGTGCACATCTTCTGTTCTGTGCTTACAGAGGTAAATTTATATATGAATCGTTGATAAGGTTTCCACCCGAATAGTTTTTCCCTTTTTTTTATCTGAGCTTGTTTTGTGGTGGCTATGTACTGTCGTCACCTTTTCAAATGGCACGGTTCTAGATTCGATATATGGAAAAGACTGATATTATCATGGCGTTTTATCTTATTTATTTCCCTTTTCTTCTTCCGTATAGTTCACTGGTGCGCAATAATCATATAAATCAGAACATTTTGGCTCTGCTAAAGAACAAAACCATGGGAGAGTTAATGTATCTGTTATCTGCAGAGTGAACAAAATTTGTGAAGGCGTGTTGGTGAAGGGAGGGGGCCCAAGACCCACTCAGCATGTGAACGTGTTAGCCCGGCCCAGTGAAGCCATGTGCAACCAGATTATTTGATTTGTCTCTTCGGTTTGTAGCTACAGCTAGAAATTGCTCCTGTCCTGGCAGAAAATGATATCATGATCGTAACACGGTAACTACCTTGCATGTACACAAAACCAAAAATAATAATAACTATGTGTTAGCATCCCAAATAGATTCAAAATACATGCCTTAAAAGGTGCTCAGATAAATCAAATCATACAACTGAAACTACCTCAAATAAAATTTTATCAAAGCAACCTTATTTTACTTTTCTATTAGGTGGGGTAAAGGAACAAATATAACCCTGATCTTATTTTTCAGGTTAATCCACTACCCTAAAATTTTTTTGTGCAATTTTTTCTCCATCATGTTTTTAATTTGGTGCAATTACATCTATCCCCTAATTTTTAGTCAATTCTTTTGGGACAAATTAGTATTTTAGTCACAACTTTTAACCTATTTATAATCCAATCCCTTAAACTATTTTATGAAATCAAGCTAATAAAAAATGAGTTTTCAAGTTCCTCAACAATTTTTATAAGGATTCCATGAATCAAATTTATTTACAATAATTCATCATCCATTTAGAGTCAGAAATGCCACATTTTCTTTTAGGGCTAGTTTAAGGTTAGACTGATGAAACTTTTTCATTGTGTTTAAATTTCATGGAAACAACTTCCACAGCTCAATCTTTTTATTAGGATTTCAAAAATCAAATTAATTTTTTAAAATTCATCCATTATGGAAGAAAATGCCGCATACTATTTTATATCTTGTTTGGGGTTTTATCACTTTTTCATAATTGTATGGAAACAATATCTATAATTCAATTGTTGTTCGCTAAGATTTTAAAAATCAAGTTTGTTTGCAATAATCCATCCATTTGAAGCAAGAAAATTCATCAAATTTATTTTAAATAAACTTGATTTTTGAAATTCTTATGAATTATGCTTTCTGACCTCAAACTACCCACAAAATAAGTTAATAAGATATGGCATTTTTCTAACTCGAAATGGATGAATTTTTTAAAAATAATTTGATTTTTTGAATTTTCATTCAAAATTTAGTCATAGAGGTTGTTTCCATAAAATTTTGATACGACAAAAAAAATTTCACTCTATCCAAAAAATTCATTATTCTGACACTAAACTAACTCTAAAAGAATATGTAGCATTTATGACCTTAGCTACATAAACTATCATAAATAAATTTAATTTCTAAAATCCTCATAAAAAATTGTTGAGGGGACTTAGAAACTCATTTTTTTATTAACTTAATTTCATAAAATAGTTTAAGAGACTGAACCATAACTAAGTTAAAAATTGGGGCTTAAAATATTATTTTCCCTAAAAGAATTTACCTAAAGTTAGGGGATGAAACTGCACTAAATTAAAAACACGAGGAGTGAGATTGCACCCAAAAAAAGAGTATGGTGTTGAGTGTACATGAGAAATAAGAATAGAATTATATTTACCATTTTACCCTTTCCACTGTCTTAACAACAACCGCCACCAAATATAAGAAAATAATCCGCACTTATTTGAGATTCTAAAATAATTAATATTTTAGAACAAAATCTAGGAATAATAAACCGGGGGATTCATTTTTAACGCCCCTTGACACTAGCTCAAATAAGAAAAAAATAAAATGGGATATAAATAGGAAATCAAAAGGCATAATAAGAATTTATATCGTATTCCCCCTATTTTTTTTTTTTGTTTGTACAGATGATAAGCCGTAATAGAAAATAAAGTCACCTAGTTGGGGAACAATCCCAGACACTCATCCTGCATCAGCACTCTCAACGAGTGAGGGCAAGAATATCTAACACAGTCGTAGCAGATCGTCCTAATTTGGCAAGACATCAGCTACTCTGTTACAGCTTCTCGGTATGAGAACAATACTAAGATCCCACCGATAAGACATAAGCCTTCGAATCTGGAGCAGTAAGAGACTAGATACATAATCATTCTCATCTTCCAGCAAGTAATGTACCAGATTCTTGGCCCACCCCACCAGGTTTGGAGCCGATAATAAAAAGCTTTATGACCATCACTGCCTTACGCTAAGCTTCATAAAGTCTCTTCTTCATTTCCCCAGAGAAGGAGAAAGTCGGAAAGTTTCTTGAGGGGTACGGTATTCAGTTGTATTGCAGAAAGGCTCCTGATCTCTTTCATGAACTTGGTCATTATGAGAAGAGACTGACATGCTATCATCAGATATTGTATCTCCATCCCCATCAGATTCCTCTTCCGATAATGAATCACTATTGCCACTGGTACCTTTCAGTTTATCCGCGAAGGAAGGTTCCCCTTTGAAAAAAGTAGACCCAGCTGTACCCAACAATGGCCAATGGCCATGCAGAATGTTGTTGTTATATTCCTTTAGCCCCCCATTCTTAATCTTCTTTGAACTTCGAGCTAGCAAATCATCTTCATCCTGAGAAGCAGGAGGAGTCAGCGATGACGTAGAACCCGAGAGCATCAGAGCCATCCTCATTATTAGGCGAGCATTTCCCCCTTATTTGGGATAACAGTCTTCATCACTCAAATAAGAAAATCTATACAGGCCCATGGGCCTGGCCTACTACAACTGGATTTCTTTTAAGGGTAAACGTCTTGTTAGGGTCCAATGAGTAAACAGCTTTATGCGAATCTGGGGAAAAACAAAAATCTCATTGGTCCAAGATCACTTCTCATCCCGCGAAATCCGAACTCTTATCCCTCGTTATCACCGGTTGGTTGGATCAAATGATAAACAACTTGTTTCAACTTAAACAAGATCTCAAAGCCATCGTTGAGAGATATTCCCACCTTTTCTGGACGTACGACGCGAGTCGATTAGTCAAATCTCTAGCATCGGGGAGGTAAAAAGAAACTCTTATCCCGCGTTTTGAGAGTTAAGAAGTGAGCACCAAAAAAATTGCAGGCAGCAAGAGGGACTCTACCACCATTGCCATGCCTGCAACTCCACTTCCATCTTCGTTCCTTATCCTCCAACCGTGCCTCAATCTATACTTCAAACCATTCTTTTATTCCCTCAGTTATCAATTGTCATCTCCATCCCTTGCATTCGATTGCACGCGTAGGCTCTCCATCCTCCGGCCTCCATTCTCGTCGAATGCTGGACTGCACTGTGCCTTGTCACAAACAACACAAGCCGAGTCTCAGAACGATAATGCCAGTGGTGGTGGCAGGTCAGGCGCGTTATCTTCGGGTCCGCTTGCTGGAGATGTGCAGAAAATTGACGTAAATCCTCCCAAGGGGACGCGGGATTTCCCGCCCGAAGATATGCGCCTGCGCAACTGGCTTTTCAACAACTTCAAAGAGGTCAAGAAGTATAGAATTTTTTTTAACGTGTAAGCATCCATATTATTGTCGATTATTGATTGGATTCTTTTTTACCCGCGGATTGCTGCTTTACCGGGACCTCTAGGTTTCACGGCTGTATGGGTTCGAGGAGATTGATTTTCCGGTTCTTGAGTCAGAGGCGTTGTTCACTAGGAAGGCAGGGGAGGAGATTAAAGACCAGGTCGCTGTTACGCTTTTCTTAATGAGGATATATGCTACTAGCCATATCAAAGATACATAATGTGCATGTATACTACTGTCTCTTGTGTGATTATTATTCCGTACTACGGTCAAGTGGGATGGAAAGGAAATGATACAAGTAGCCCAAACATACTTTACATTTTCTGTCTTTCCACCCCTATTTGGTTCATCGAGAGAAAGGCTTTATGGAGGGTCTCAGAAAGGAGAATCAGCCATTATGGCCTAGCCTTCTTTAATATTGGATCCAAATTCCCTAGGACGCAATGTAAATAAGGTAATTCTGAGTATAATTGAAGGGGAATAGTCCAGAGCAAGAATTACATGTGTGGAAGTACTAATAATTGATAAAGCTGTGATTATATGCTAATGGTAATTGATTTTCAGATTTTTATTCACTTTTGGTTGCTAGAAATTTGGTAAATGATCATGATATTGATAGTAATTTCTTTGTTGCCCTATGCCTTACATTGCCTTGACACTTGCGGACAATTAATTGCGTGAACCGAGACTATACCTATACCTTGTGGACTGTTCGCACCATTTTAGCCTTTGGCTCCATAAGTAGTTAATAACTTAATATTTAGTAATGATAGAGCCGTGCCTTAAGTTGTGAAAGATAAACAATCAATATATCAATTTTATTTACAGGCTTGACTCAGTCTTTTTTTCTGATCATGACAGACAAACCATGTGAAAATAATAGCAGGGTGTGAAAATAAATCTTTACACTTCATTTTTGCAGCTATATTGTTTTGAAGATCGGGGTAATCGTCGTGTTGCATTGAGGCCTGAGTTAACTCCTTCATTGGCAAGGCTGGTAATGCAGAAAGGGTATGGGAATTTTTCTTAATTTGTTTATCATAGGTTTTCATATATGTATATTATTTAATGTTTGTTCTATGAAATTCTATTTAACCTATATAATTTCTATTTTCTATTGTAATGGCAAATTATGATATTGTTTTTTCTTTTACCCCCAGAAAATCTATGTCCCTTCCGCTGAAGTGGTTTACTGTAGGACAATGTTGGCGGTATGAAAGAATGACAAGGGGTCGTCGTAGGGAGCACTACCAATGGAATATGGACATAATTGGTGTTGCTGAGGTTATGGTATGTGCTGGAGCTATGCATACTTTCTGTAGTATTGGACTGTACTGCCTGCCTAAATGTTTCACCGTTTATTACTTATATGAAAGCATGGCATCTGGCTGCATCCTTTTATATTTAATTCCTGTTTGGTTGATACACTCTTACTTTTTTTAGCATGCTCATTGCATGAATCTTCATAGTTTGGGTAACATTATTCCAAACCTCAATAGGTGGTGATGAAGATACGATCACATAAGGTCATAATCTTTTATAATTTTTTCTACTCCACGTTTCTTTATTTTATGTTACAGGCTGAAGCAGAACTATTATCTTCTATTGTCACTCTGTTCAAGCGGATTGGGATAACAGAATCAGATGTTGGATTTAAGGTTTCCAGCCGAAAGGTGGGAAGCTTCCTTCTTTATCTGAATGATGGGCCTGGAGGCCCTCCAAAGTGCTATTTGTATGTTATATTCCCCCCGCCCCCAAAAAAAATAATTATGTATAGTAGGGCTTTGTATTAATCAATATTACTTAATATATGGCGTTTTAGAAATTGTGATATACTGTTTGTTTACCCAAGCGGTATTGCTGGCCCGAATTTCAGGGAAATATGTATGAAATATTACCACATGTCTGTTTGTAGAAAATTGTTAACATGTCTTCCTTGTATGTGTTACATTTTGTGGTTGAAAAGTTATGGAAATTCAGGTCTTATGTAATTATATTAAAAGGACGGTGATTTGGGTCTAAAGCGTGTAGAATGTCATCTGTTGTCACAGCTTTATTACATAAACTTTGCAGGGTTTATCAGTAATATATAGTTCTGTACCTTTTACCGAGTATAAAACCAAATTGCAAGTCCATGTTATGCTTTTGTTATTTAGGATTTTTTTCCTGGTGCTCTTCATGCATTAACGTGATCAGTCTAAAACAAAATTGCAAGTCCATTATATGCTTTTGTTATTTAGGATTTTTTTCCTGGTGCTTTTCATGCATTAATGTGATTAGTCTTTTAATAATTCATGAGGTGTTTTCATTGTGAACATTGATTTGGTTGTGATGGAATACAATGGTGTTGTGTGATTTATGTAATTGACCTCACTTAGTGAAATAAGGCTTGTTGTTATCATTGTGAACCTCAGTATTTTCATGCATGCACTGGAAAAATGTACAATATGCAATTTACTGTGTTTAGTTCTTGGACTGTCAATTCTTTTCCCTGTTGAAAACCAAGATGCTGTAATTATCTTGAATATCTTTCCTTCTTGATTCACAGGTTCTGCAAGAAGTATTGAAGTGTTACTCCATTCCTGAAAATTTGTTTGGCAAGGTTTGCGTCATCATAGACAAAGTAAGTTTTGCACACAATTTTTTTTTTAATCTGAGTTACTTTTTTCTTTTTTGAAACATGGGAGTTATAAGCACAGTTTCTATTTAATTTAATTTCCCCTGATATTAAGAGTGCTCTACGCATCCTGGCCCTTGTTTGTTCTTGAGAGAAGAGTTGTGACAAAATTGATTATGATAGCCCCTGTTTTCTTCCATTGGTTTCTAATAATCATAAGAAGCAACTTGTTATTGACCAGCTTACTTTCTTGATCTGGCATTTTCTTTTGTTTAGCATGCATAGATATACAAACATGATCTAAATGCGGATTTTTGAAAGAATTTAGTATTATTTGACTTTGGAACAGATGGAGAAAGTTCCATTGGATGAGATAAAGAAAGAGTTGAAGGCTTCCGGTGTGTCACAAGAGGCTGTTGAGGAGCTGTTGCAAGTACTTTCCATAAAGTCATTGACAGAGTTGGAAGGTTCATGATTTCCTGATTACTGACTCAGAAATTGCATTAATTTTAATCTGTTGCAATTGATGATTGCAAGATCCATCTAAATAGCCATCAGAATGTGGGTGCAATCCCCTGATGCTTCGCATATTTGTTTGAATAAGGTCATTAGTGGAGATTTATTTCTTATTCTCCTCCAATTCGACCCTGTTTCTGTACTGAGTGAAACTGGTGTGCAACATGAAATCATTCATGCTTTGGATTTTTTTAATTGGCTATACATTGCATCCCCCTTATTAGATAAGGAAAATTCTCATTTTTTTTTGGGGTCATGAAGCACTTAGCATTTCCATAAACTTCAATGCAATAGTTCCAGACTTAGAGAACGGATGCTGTGTAGCTTACATGCAATCTAAATCTGTGGGTGTTCAGAGAGACTTGGGAGCACTGGAGAAGCAGTTGCTGATCTGAAACAGTTGTTTGCGCTTGCTGAAAAGTTTGGTTACTATGAATGGCTTCAATTTGATGCATCAGTTGTTCGTGGCCTTGCTTATTACACTGGCATTGTATTTGAGGTTGGATGTAGTTCATACAAATGACTAGTTGAACCTTATTGTGTGGAGACTGAAGAATTAGGGGCCTTTTCAGGGGAAAAATTTGTTTGTGACCTTTGCTTCTGTCGTCTAACCTGGTACAACAGTTAACAGACATTCTGTGGTGAAAAATGCCTTTTTGAATGTTGTGATATTCTTTATATTGTGTTTTGATCTGCTTGCACAGAAAGTCATCATATATGTGGAATTTGGCAAATCGCTGGAACTGCATGTTTTTACCTACCCATAGAAGATAGGCGCATGAGTAAAATGATATTCATCCCTCTTGGGGTGACATGCTATATTTGCTGCTACAGCAATATAAGAACATAATCCTGTTGATCACGTTGACCTGCAGTTGTTGTATAAATGGTCTGTGATAATTTGCTTTAAAAAATGACCGAATCTTCATTTGTAGGGCTTTGACAGAGAAGGAAAGCTGCGAGCTATTTGTGGCGGTGGCAGATATGACCGGTTATTCTCAACTTTTGGCGCTGATGACATTCCTGCTTGTGGCTTTGGGTTTGGTGATGCAGTCATAGTGGAAGTGAGTTTCTATGTTTCCGGCTGTGAACAGAACAAGGAACCATCTTGTGCATTCTAATAATTTTTTTCCTGGCAGAACCTGACATTCGTTTAAGTTTAGGATTGGTCGTGGAGAAGCAAAGCATAGAAAACTAAATTATTTATTAATGCAGTTTATTTTCTAAAATGAAAGCTTTTTATTTTTACATTGAAGTTGCTTAGAGAGAAGGGTCTTCTACCTGAGCTCAGCATGCAAATAGAGAACATCGTGTGTGCCCTGGATGTTGATCTTCAAGGAGCTGCTGCTTCGGTTGCTAGGATTCTTAGGGATAAAGGGCAGAGTGTTGACTTGGTTTTGGAGAATAAACCTCTTAAATGGTACAAAATTTGTGCTACTCATGTACCTTCCACCTTTCCTTGTTTTTCCATGCTAGCTTTCATTGTAAGTGGATCAAGTTTCTCATCTGGAATTTATTTTCGCCTACTGATTTTCACCTCTAGGGTTTTCAAGCGAGCAAGCCGAATCAATGCCGAGCGGCTGGTATTAGTGGGGAGTTCCGAGTGGCAAAGGGGTATGGTTGGGGTCAAAATTCTCTCCACCGGTGAGCAGTATGAGGTTAAACTCGATGATCTTAATTAATTACGATTTGAAAGCTTTTGTGTATTGTTAACCTTCATTGTAACTTTATTCATTTGACTTTATTTTTCTCACTTTTCCATACTTGTTAACCTGTATATATTTTTGAGCACGCTGCTGCACAGCCCTGCATATAGATATACAACCTCATTGAACTTTCAAGTTTCAAGTACTTTGAACATTATTGGGCAAGTGCAACAACAAATCCACGTAACTAATTTGACATTGAATTGAAAATACTAAAATTTACGTAGAAATTAATAAACTATTAATCAGTTCATGATGAATGAACTCTTAGTATACATGATTTATTTTTTAAGAAATCTATGATATATATATTATTGTGTTGTTTTGCAAAAATTATTTAAGCTATATACTCCATTCGTTCCTGGAAGAGAATTCTGGTAGTGGACTAGTTACGTCCTCGTCAAATAAGAGTATAATCTCATCAATAAATGAGTCAATTTGGTCAATTTTTTCTTAGGGTATTATTAAAACATTACTTAATATATATTTTTTGATACAAATTTATAATTAATTTCTACCATTTTTTTATATCGAGAAAGTCGATGTTTTAATTACCTAAACGGCGGATTCGTCAGGGGAAGAAATGGCGCCGATGTGAGAGATCTAGTTCACAGTTAACACTTTTACACTGTATTTAACTATTAATTTTAAGGATAATTTTAGGTCTTAAATATAATTTAAATCAGACTGACAGATTATAAATTTATTTATTTACTTTTTATTTCTTTTGCATCTGTGTGAATTTCTTATACTTTACTGAACATTTCTTATAATCAAAATTGCAATGTGTTGATAAAATAAACCCTGTTTTTGGAAGTTTTAAGGATTTTAAGTTGATATATAAGAATTGCATTTGTAGTTCAAGTATAATATATTGTAACTTGAGTATAGGAACTCAATGAAATATAAAAAATTCATACATATACAAAATAAGATCCTGGAACTTCTAAATGAGAATTCTTTTATCAACGCATTTCTAGGTCAAGTACACGAATTGCAACTTGAGTATAGGGAATACCTAATGAAGCACAAGAAATTAATATATATGCAAATTAAGACTCCTAGAGCTTACAAAAGATGGAACTCCCCTTATCAATGCATTTTCAAGTTAAGTATAACAAAATTTGAGTATAGAAAATGATTAGTAAAGTATAAAAATTCACACACGCAAATTAAAACCTCTGAAACTTCCAAAAGATCAGATTCCCCTTACCAATACATTTACAAGTTAAACTATAGAGAATTATAATTTTAGTATAAGGAATGCCTAGTAAAATATCAAAAATTCACGATATATAAAGGAAAGAAATGATAAATAAGTAAATTTATAACGTTTTAAAGTCATAAATTAATGTCTTCAGTCTAATTAAGCATTTTGTATATTTAACATCCTAATGCGTCATTTATATTTTGAGGGTATTTTGGCTGGATTTTCCTTAATTTTAATTATTTATAAAAAGGGAGCCGCCTTAAAATTAAAATGGGAAAGCCCCTCGCTCCCCGCTATTTGTTTCGCGTCAATTATCAGAAGAGAAAACCCTAACTGTCAGACCGCCAAGCAGACATCCGTGAGCACGGAAAGATAAAAATGGGTGGAAAATGTCCGCACAGAAGCGTCAAGAAGCGAAGGTATTCTCACAAGACGGCTCGGCGCACCAAATTTCTCCTCAAGGATATCCTTCTTAATTGTCTTTCACGCCTTTTTGTGCCTTTTCTTATTTATCGGCAATTTCTCCTCGGTTCTCTATTCTTCTGCGATTTCATTTAGTTTGATTGTGATTCTTGACTGGTTAATGGGACACGCGATGATATGGTTTATAATGAGCTGAAGATGCCGGATGAAGCGAAGAAGCCTTTACCTTTAGATGAAGATTTACCAGGGATGGGCCAGTATTACTGCCTTCACTGCGAGTAATCTTGCTCATAATTGCCTACATTTTTGCTTTGGATTTTTTCTTCGATGGATTCTTTAAGCAAATATAAAATGGAACTAGTTGGAATAACAGAATCGGTAACAATTTTCAAGTTCATTCTCCTGCAGTCGATACTTTTCCAACGTGGCTGTGAGGGACGAGCATTTTAAGACTAAACGGCACAAGAAACGGTAGGCTACTTTTGCTCCCTTTGTTGCTCATTCCCTTTTTAGTCTTTTCCTCCTTGTTTGTTTAATATATTTGATGAACCTTGCTTAGGTTGATGGTGGCCCTTTTAAGTTTTGACGCTACTTCTGCTTTGAAGTTATCCATATTAGGTAATCGGATATGTGGCAAATAGAATTGCATGAACTGCCATCTTTTGCATAGCATGCTGTGCTATTGTTGGGGAGAAAATTATACTGGGCAATATGTAATTTAATATGCTTTATCGTCCATTAGCTATGTATGAATTTTGCTTCTAAAATTCAACTGTTTAACTTCAGTTTGGTATTTTGCTCTCATGCTTCATGCCCAATGGAATTATTGGAAGTCATTTGTTTAAGCTACGACCATAGTCAGGCTTCAAGCTATTCTTATCAAAACCGTGGTAAGTTGTGATGGACTAGTT
>JANTPZ010005008.1:0-19883 GCA_025593235.1 Vachellia pachyceras | reverse complement strand
AGTAAGGTATTGGCTCCGTTTAGCTAAGTTTATGGGGTGCTCAACACACGTTTAATGGTATTTTTCCGCAAAATGAGATAACATCCCTCATATATTTGCTTCAACTTACGTAAAAGTACTTATCTACCGCATTTTTAAATAGACCAATTAACAGGGGCATGCTGAAAACCCAACAATCCAATCCATCCCAATTCAACTCGGGGTTGATCTTGTATAATTTAATCTAAATAAATTCTATGATAAAATCAGATCAAACTGGTTTATCAGACTGTACTAGATTCTAGCTGTGTAACAATTTTCAATTCTTAATTTATGATATTAGTTGTAAGCCATGACTAATACCAATTAATTACGGGTACTGAGGAGAGCTTGCATTGGTACCCTCATATCCAAACCCTTGTTCACCACTTAAAAACACACACATGCACATATCCTTCAAAACATACTTATTCACCTTGACAAGAAAATATCATAGAAGTTAAACAAAATTTTGTACAACATATAACAAAAGTAAGTAGCATGTGTTTGGAAAATCTATTGGGAGAAATGCGTTACGACTTATGAGATGATTTTACGGATTTTGTAATGGTTTTGACGGATTTCAATATAGTTTTTACAGATTTCGAGATAGTTTTATCTTGTCTTACGTACACCGTTGAGAATAAGTTATTCCCAAACAAGCACTAAATAATAGTTAATACAATATTTGATTATTTAAGCTTATCCTTATTTTGAATTTATTTCTCAAGTTTCCAACAATATATTTTGACCTTTCAAATTTTATTTGTTAAAAACATAAATCGGATCATTTTATCCCATGAGAAACTAAAACTCATGGTTTAAATGGGTCAAAATTAAAACAATGATAAATTAAAATGGTACAAGTGCATGTCTGGCAGTCACGTAAAAAATCACATTTATCTAAGTTGAGATAAAATTTTTCTCACATACTTACATCGTCTTATGTAAAATTATTTTTTCAATAGATTCTCAGACATACTAAAAAAATTGATTCCCTGTGGGCATATGTTAGAAGGTTCGCTAATTCGAAAGAGTTGATTGATGGCCACGAATATAGATGATAATCAAGGGTAAAAGTGGCTAAACCGATGGTACACTTGTCAAACCCGTGTCCATCCAAAAATGGTTCGTCAACTTTATTCCGAATATAAGGAATTTACATATTTTAAGATGATTTTATAAATTTTAAAATTTTTTATAAATTTTAATATACATTTTATCTTGACTTATATAT
Source organism: Vachellia pachyceras (assembly GCA_025593235.1). Classification (NCBI taxonomy): domain Eukaryota; kingdom Viridiplantae; phylum Streptophyta; class Magnoliopsida; order Fabales; family Fabaceae; genus Vachellia; species Vachellia pachyceras. The sequence continues at coordinate 18,628 of JANTPZ010005008.1, read as the reverse complement.
ATACTATTGAAAAAAGTTTTTCTAAATATCCGCAGAAGTTTACGGTAATGTTGTCTGATTATTAATTTATTAGGTCCAAATGTTTAAGGTTTATTAAGTGCTTGTTTGAAAAAGTTTATTTATTCATCAAAATCATGTTCAACAGTGCTTTTTTGTAAAACGAGATAATCTTCTTCATATATTTATTTTAATTTGAATAAAAATACTTCACTACTGTGTTCTTAGACAAACACTAACAAACGGCTCGAAGTTCGAAGGCTGTGGTTATGTGGGCATGTTTCATATGCACGCAAAAACACAAAAGCATCTTCGCATGCATCTCGTCAGATCCTTACCTGCGAATATTTCAAATACCTCGCCGGATACCTTCTGCGCAAATTACCATTTCAGACATCACCTTTTTTTTTTCTTTAACGAAAATTAGTAAATTAAACTACGTTATTTTAAAAAAAAAACTAGTTCTCATCCTTAGTATAAAAGCCATGGGTTGGTTCGAAGAGATTAAAAATGTAAATTAATTGATTAATTGTAATATTTGTGATATGATTTCTATAAAATACTTATGTATATAATTAGATTATATATTTAAGTACATAAATCATGCAAACTATTTTAGATAAAAATGATAAATGCAAGAGATTAAATGAAAAAAATGCTTATATTCAGAACCAAAATACTAATGGGTTTACCGTAAAATTTCAAATAAGTCCATCATAAAAATGATTTATTGTGATTTAAGGCACACCCAACATAAAGTGTATAACACAAAACTCCAATTTTTTTCCTATAAACACATGTATCCTTCTACCAAAAATAAATCCCATTTGAGATACTATGAGACATTGGGTCTGCTTGGGAAAGCGGTAGAGAAGTACTTTTATGCAAGTCGAGGTAAATATGTGGAGGAGATTATCTCGTTTTGCGAAAAAACACTATTAAACGTATTTTTGGATGAAAGTTAAGCGTTTTCAAACAAACGAATCATGTGTAGGCACTTATCCTATTAGTGTTGATTTCAATTTTTAATTCACTTAATTTGTTTAACCTTTCTTATCAATATTTTAAGTTTTTAGCGTATACAAATGAGAAAATTAATCTTTTTGTCATTCACGACTTAATCTGTTAATTAAAATTCGATATGGTTTAGTCTCTAAACTTTTTTATTCAATAAATTAATCGTTGTCAATAAGAAATTAATTTATTAAATAAAAAAAGTTAAGGAACTGAAATTTAATTGTGTTAAAAATTGAATGATTGATTGTACCGAATGATAATTAAAGAATCAAAACATTAATTTTCACAATGAGAAAAGATCAGGCAACGATAATTTGGCGGGAATTTTACGCAGCAATGCCAATCATTCTATAATACTCCTAGAAAAAGAATCTAAAATGGCCTACCCCTAAAAAAAATCTAAAATGGCCTAAATTTTCAACATAATGAATAAAGATGTACCACTACTAAATACTATGGAATCTGAAAACATTCTTATTAAACAAATAATTCAAGCATTAATCTGATGATAAATTGACAAAAAAATTACAATAATATCTATCTATCTATTTATTTATTTTTATGTAATATAAAATTCGTAATGACTTAAAGTTAGCTCACATATTAAACAAAATTATTATAAGAAATGAAACTATCAACAATTTATAAAGCCTAGTTGCCAATCCCAAATTTTAGGGAAAATATTGGTCTAGCTATAATCTAGTTGAATGAGTATTTAAGCCCTTTTCCAAGTTAAATATTAAATGTTAACTAATATTTAATTGTAAAATAACGGGATATTAAACCTAGTCGCTTTTCAATAATGATATTTTACATTTTTTTAAGCTTCCACGAAATAAACTTTAATCACAGATCAAATGCCTCTCATCTACCTAAATTTTTTTCCTTGATTTTGTTGATCTTATCCAGAGTAGAATATATTTTAAGATAATAAACTCATGCAACGTCAAAAATAAGATTAAACTATTTATCGGTGTTATTAGATTTTTAATGAGAACAATTTATTTTTTAATGAAAAAGGGAAAATATTTATTGTTATGCAAATTAGCTTTTTTTAAAAAAAATTGAATCTAATTAACTCATAAATTTATTATTTTTTAAATTAATTTATTTAAGTTATTAATTGATAAACAGTTTAACGGTAAATATAAATAGTTTAAAATATATATTATATTTGAGTAATTTATTTAATTTATTGAAAATTAATATTTTGTTATATTTAAAGATAGTATCAAGATAAGCATATATGGAACAAAATCACGTGGTGATATCTGTATTGTTCGTGAGATTTGAGAGAGAGAGAGAGTGAGATCCTGCACATCGTCGTTCTATTGATTATCCTATAAATATACCCGAACCAGTCTCCCAGAGGACAAAACAGAGCTGCCTCCATGTCTGCTCTTTGCTCTCGTTCTCTTCTTCTTGGACTGTTCAGTAAAGTTTATCTCTTTAGCTCGATATAGGCATATAGCTATTCTAAAGACTGTACGATTGTGTGAGTGGTACAGAGACGGTGTGATCATGGATACGTATGCGCTGCATTTGGCCGTTGCAGCTCTTTTTGGAGCTTCCGTGGTGGCTGCGTCGGCTTACTATATGCACCGGAAGACTCTAACTCAACTTCTTGAGTTTGCCAAGACGGTGGATGGAGATAGGGAGAGAGATGATGTTTCCGCCGGTGCTTCGCCGCAGCATTTCAAGAGGGGGCGTTCTCGTGCAAGAAGGAAGGGGAGTGGGTGGTACCGGCGGGACTCAGCGTCCTTACCTGATGTTATGGAAATGTCCGGTGGAAAAGACGGAGAGGAGAAGCGCAACGGTACGATGCTGGTTAATGGTATTCCGGATGGGCTGCCCAGCCTGCATATGCTTCATGAAGGTATGGCGTTGTCGGAGTAGTCAGATTGATGATAGCTGTGTCATCGTTGATTCATCTATGTTTCATATAATTTATGCGGTATAGTCGACGTAGCGTCATAGTTCATTCCAGGAGAGCAATTTTAGGACCCTGACACTCTACTTTGAGCTGTTACTACAAGTTAATCTTTGGATATATAGGATTCATATGGTTGATGAATAATTGTGCGAATTAGAACTTTAATGGGCAATATGAGCACAACACTTGAGATTGATGTATTGCATGTGCTAAAGGTGTATTAGAATACTACTGTGTGATCTTTGTCAGCATTTCCTCTTTTTGGTTCACTTATCTGTAAACACAAGAACACACTAGTTAAAGGGTCAATCCCAGTATCTGTAATTTTCTAACAGCTTAAATGTACGGTTTAAAGGAAAATCTGCACATGCTGTTGACGGAAAGAAAAATCTTTTGAGGCCAACTTCTCCCAGGTCTCCTGTTGCTAGCGCTAGTGCCTTCGAAAGTGGGGAGGCATCAGATGACGAAGATAATATGACTGAGAATGCTAAAGTAGATACTAGATATATGCATATGAATGGGAATGCTGTAAGTTTTTTTGGGCATGAAGTATTCATTCATATTAAAGCTCTCTCTCTTCCTCTCCAGGTTGCCTCCTTCCCCTTTCCCTGGATGTGCAAGTAAAACTAGCTTTTTCAAATTCCTCTTTAGCTTCATTTTGTCCATCACAGGATTTAGTTGTTTGCACCCAATAGAAGTTTTAATGATCTACGGGAATGAATTAGTATCTTACCTATTTGCAGGGAATTGGGTCCAAAAACCCATATGAGAGTTTACCTGATCACGTTCATGCTAATGAAGAGCAAATTTCTGTTGCTGCTTCAAGTATGATCCGTTCTCATAGTGTTTCTGGTGACTTGCATGGTATTCAGCCACACCCTATTGCGGCTGACATTCTGAGAAAAGAACCTGAGCATGAAAGTTTTGCCCGACTTAATGTTACACCAATCGGTATTAACTTTGACTCTTTTCTTTTGTTTTTTCTTTTTTGGAATGTAGTAAATTGCTTTAAATGTGTTTCTCTTGGCCTGTGTAAAATTCGATTCCACTTCTTTAATGTATATTTGCTGAAGGTAATTGAAAGTTTAGAGAGTTATATAGAAAATTGTAATTCTTATGTTTTCTGTTTAGAGGTTCCATCACCTGATGAAGTAGAAGTATATGTGATTCTTCAAGAATGCCTGGAAATGCGAAAAAGATATGTGTTTAAAGAGGCAAATGCTCCATGGGAGAAAGAAGTTATATCTGAACCTGGTACTCCGAAGCCTAACCCGGTCCCATTCCTCTACATGCCTGAAGGAAAGTCTGATGTGAGTTACCTTTTTCTTTGTAAGTATTTCGTCAGTCAAGCTTAAGGTCTCTCAATTTTATCCTCCTTTTTCATTAATATGTTCTTATATGCTGCAGCATTACTTTCAAATGCAAGATGGGGTTATTCATGTTTACCCTTGTAAAGACTGTAAGGGCATTCTTCATAGTATATTTCTTTCTGTTTTGTTTTTACGGAAATACCCACTCTGGCTGTATCCTTAGGCGTATTTTCATGCTATTTGCAGCAAATGAAGAGCTTTTCCCAGTTGCTGATGCTACTACCTTTTTCACTGATCTTCATCACATACTTCGAGTCACTGCAGCAGGAAATACTAGAACTTTATGCCATCATCGGCTTAACCTTTTAGAACAAGTAAATATGTCTAGACTTTAGATTGCTGATTATAAGCAGTTTATACTATTATGTCAATTGCTAATAATAAATTGCCTGATTGTCTGACTACTTTTTAAAACATTTTTGTACGCATTCAGAAATTCAAGCTTCATTTGATGCTAAATGCGGATAGGGAACTTCTTGCCCAAAAAAGTGCTCCGCATCGAGATTTCTATAATGTCAGGAAAGTTGATACGCATGTACATCACTCAGCATGCATGAACCAGAAACAGCTATTGAGGTTTATAAAGTCAAAATTGAGGAAAGAACCAGATGAGGTGATCAGTTTATTTTTGTTATTGTGTAATTTGCAGAAACTTTTTGCTGTTTGTGTTGCATGAACTCTTCCTTTCTTACAGTTTTCTTGTAAGTTTCTATGCTTGAAAATGCTATAAACCTGGTGGGAGCATTAGTGCATGTATGTCTTTTAACTATGAGCAGGTCAATCATACATTGGGCAACTTCCATGAACATATTAAACTATGAAGATTTAGAAGAAATAAAAATCAGAATGTTTTTTCACAAAAAGGGGGATCTTTGAAAAAGATATTAGCATAACTTTGAATGTAAAAAAGCAATTTCATGTCCGGAGTTACAGGAATCTATTTAAGTTTTAAGAATGGTTGTCTCTTTTGCCCTTTGCATATGATATTGATCAGGGAATAAAATCACTTAATGAATTTATGTCGCTTATTTTGTTTTTCTGGTTCTTTGTTTTTTGTTTTGTCCTTTTTTGTGTGTGTAATTGTATCAATGCCAACCGGGCTGGTACGCTTCATCAAATGCCATCATATGCAGAAGATTATACGATATGAGTCATGTTGTTCTCTTTTGATTTCAGATAGTACTCATTACAGCCATATAAAATCAAAAGTTCTAACTTCATTCAGGTTGTCATATTTCGAGACGGCACATATTTGACCTTGAAAGAGGTTTTTGAGAGTCTTGATTTGACTGGGTAATACTATAACTATAATTCTAATTATAATTATCACTCAACTGAATTTTGTTGGCTATATTTTGTATATAATCTATTTTTATGTTTGTTTGAGCAGTTATGACCTCAACGTGGACCTTTTAGATGTTCACGCGGACAAGAGTACATTTCATCGCTTTGACAAGTTCAATCTGAAGTACAATCCTTGTGGTCAAAGCAGGCTCAGAGAGATATTCTTAAAGCAGGATAATTTGATTCAAGGTAACCTCCCTAGCAAATTGAATTCCTCTGTTTGCTTCTTACTACAGTGGCCGAACAACTTTACCGTTTTTGAGAATCCATTTACATAGTTGATTTCTATTTGAAGATTCTACTTCAAACAAGGGTTTTATAAAATATCATTGGATCCTGGATTATGTTAACTTTTTAATTAACTCTACCTAGAACCTTGTAGTTTCAGCTTGCTTTATTCTAATATCTGAATGCGGAAGACATTCTTTTTATTCTATTCTTACAGTTCTCTGCAATATAAATGCGTATTTTTCCTGGCTTGTGTGTCTTCTGTATGACCCTCTATGTCAGTTAGCATAATCTTGTTGTTGAAGACTTTGGAGTTGGAATTTTACAGACTGGTTATAGTTATCTGCTGACATTGATTATATAATTAGAGAACTAGAATGATTTGGCTTAAGAAGATGCTCCTTTTGTTAGTTTTATGCATAACTGTGTTGTTCAATTTTTAAACAAATAAAATGCCAGGTTTAACTAAAAGACGGAGTTTGGGGCTTGTGTCAATGCGGATGGTTTGGTTTGGTATGGAAGGAGGATAAAATAGCTTGAAAATATCATATATAAATAAGGGTCAATCTTATATTTGGGGTAAAAAATTGCCACCTGTGGGTTAGTGAAATAAGAGAATGGATCTAAGGCCTATACATGAGTAATTTATAGGTGTTATCACAATGCTACAGCAGTCATTTGGGATGTTGATATATTATTGAATTATGATTTAAATAATTTTATTTTAAAAAAGAAAGGATATTCTATTTTCATCTGATTTTTTGTTCTGTTGCGTTGAATAGGTCGCTTCCTTGCTGAGCTGACAAAAGATGTGTTTTTGGACCTCGATGCCTGTAAATATCAGGTTCTTTCTTGAATCCTTCATGTTATATATCTTTATTTTTGGAGAGTATAAACTTATTTAGTTGATTGTTATATGCTACTTCAGCATATTGCAATAGTAAATTCCTTTATTTTGACCGTTGATCTGTGTTCTGATATCATCCTTTGGTCAGAAGCTATTCAGGTTATCCGGTGGATCATAGTCATAATGATTCACATTTTCAAACTTTTGAATGATGGTGGAAGTTTACTGGAAAAGCAATCTTCATTTGTTTTTCTGACCAAAAAGCAGTTGATTATGACTTCCATTTTGTGCAAACAAATTTTCAGTTCTTGATTGTGAATTTTTCTTCTTGTTTTTTTTTTGAATACTTCTTTTGAAATGGGCATAATTGTTTGTTATCATGTCTTCCTGTGCCTAATTTCACAGATGGCTGAATATCGAATATCAATATATGGTAGGAAGCAGAGCGAGTGGGACCAACTGGCCAGTTGGATAGTGAATAATGAGCTGTACAGTGAGAATGTTGTTTGGTTAATTCAGGTATTCTCCTGCTACATTTTAGAACTAGAACAATTTATTCTTCCAAAGTGATGTGGTAGCACTATTCTCTATTTGTCAAAGTGATGTGTTAATTCTTATTGTCTTGTTTTCTTTGTGCATGAATATCACTCCCTTTTCCCACTCATGATGCTGACATCATGGATTTCAACTTGAATCATGTAATTCATATGTGCATGGTGCACTCTCATTTAGTATGAAGTTTTCAAGGTTAATGTTTCATGATGTCTGAATTTATGCCCTTGATGTTCTTCTTAAGAGTGATTGGGTACCTAAAGTATTTAGGATTTTCCATCTGTCTGAATTTGCTTAAGCGTTTGTATTTGCGATTGATATTAGTTCTTTTTAAATTTTTTTCTTCAGCTTCCACGATTGTATAATGTCTACAAAGAACTGGGAATAGTGACATCATTCCAGAACATTCTTGAAAATATCTTTATTCCACTATTTGAAGTTACTGTGGACCCAGATTCCCATCCTCAGCTGCATGTTTTGTTGAAACAGGTATGGTATTCAATATAACATCAATTACGTTATATTCTAAAAATTTATAGGAGTTTTATTGATGAGGCTGACGGTAGGACTCTGCTCATCGTTGAATGACCTATGAACATATGAAACATCCTAAAAAGTGAATAGCCACAACGGTGGATTGAGACAAGTTGACTTCACAGCTAGCTTTGCTTTGCTTAGTACTGCTAACATGAAGCATCCTAAAAGAACGAATAAGTACTACTATGGCAATCAAATCTTTTTTCATTTTTTTTGACTGTTCTCCATCTAGTCAGGACTCATAGCATCCTTAAGGTCCAAAAGAAGGTTATTGATGCAATTTTTTAATTCTGAATTTGTGATGTTGTTTGCTTGTCTTTATCAAGTCTTACTTATTATGTTTTATTCTTGTACAATAAAGTACCAATCATCTGACCATGTCTTTATTTGTTTTTTCCCCTTACACGTGCAGGTTGTTGGATTGGATTTGGTTGATGATGAAAGTAAGCCTGAACGACGGCCAACTAAGCACATGCCTACACCTGCTCAATGGACCAATGTTTTTAATCCAGCATATTCCTACTACGTGTACTACTGTTATGCAAATCTTTACACCTTAAATAAGGTCTGTAATTTTTTGCCAGAACATCTTTCATATATGTGTATCAATCTTTAGGTGTTTAGCTATTCACTCTTTCTGATTCAGTAGTTCATGTTTGAGGGTTTTCCCTCTAAATATAATATATATTTGTTGCTCGCTCTCCTCAAGTGAGACCATAGGCTCCTTTGCATATTTTTTTTTTCTCCCCCAAGATATCTCGTAAATGGTTTTCATAGCTTGGTTTTGATATACTCCTTGACGCCATACACTTATTTCTCACAGCTTCGTGAATCAAAGGGAATGTCAACAATCAAATTTCGCCCTCATTGTGGAGAGGTAATTATTAAATTCTATTTTCTTTGTTTGGACATTGTTGCATAACTACATTATATGATGCATCATCATATTGTAAGCAGGCTGGTGATATTGACCACCTAGCTGCAACCTTTCTCACTGCTCATAACATTGCACATGGAATTAATTTGAGGAAATCTCCTGTGCTTCAGTATTTGTATTATCTGGCTCAGGTTTGGCCCTTTTTTAATACCTATTACTTGGTTTTGATTTTTGCACTCTGGCAGAAACTGATTGGTTCTGGTGGTGTTTTGTTTGTTATCAGATTGGGTTGGCTATGTCTCCTTTGAGTAATAACTCCCTATTTTTGGACTACCATCGAAATCCCTTTCCAACATTCTTCTCAAGGGGTCTGAATGTGTCACTTTCTACTGATGATCCACTTCAAATTCACTTAACGAAAGAACCATTGGTTGAAGAATATAGCATAGCTACTTCTGTGAGACAACTGAGTTTTCTCCCTCCCTCCTTGCATGGCATATAAAAAAGAACAATACTTACAGTGTTTACCCTTTCTGGCATCTACAGGTGTGGAAATTGAGCTCTTGTGATTTATGTGAGATAGCCCGTAATTCAGTATATCAATCTGGTTTCTCACATGCCTTAAAGGTACCACTTTTATGCTGAATATTCTATGAATAAAAACCTCTACCTCAAGGCATAACTAGCCCCCCTCCCTTTCATTAAAACCTGGGGTGGAGGGTTTGGTATTTTCAAGAGTATATACTCCCTCTTATCCATAGTATAAGTTACTTTCAACTAAATTACTGGAATTAAAAAAACGATAGTTAACTCATTAAATCTATCAAATTAGAGTTTTTTTTAAATTTACCTATATTAAATGTGGTTTTGAAGGAAAGAGAAAAATACTGAGTCACATTAATAGACAGACAAGTATTAGTCATTCCGCATGTGATTTATATTGTGGACAAAATAATCTTTCTAGAAGTAACTTATATTGTGAATTAGAAGGAGTGTGTTTTTTCATTTGATTAAAATGTTGGTGTTTATTATGCGAACATTACAATCAAATGATTTGAATAATGCAAGAGAACCTGAAAACACTAGTAGAAGGCTACTCTGGTCAGTTGGTGGCTCCAATGCTTATGTGAACATGTGGAATCTTTCAAGTTTGACTGCATACTTGATTTTTGTTAAGTTAGGTTCTTTGCTTATCCATGTTGGAGAGAATATGCTGTAGTGAACCAAAGAGGTTGATAGTTGAAGTAATTGGAAGTTGTACTTTTTGTCATGGCTTTAAATATTTGTAGATGCAAACTGATGGATTAGTTTATTATTTCAGTCGCACTGGATTGGCAATGAGTATTACAAAAAGGGGCCTGATGGAAACGACATTCACAAAACTAATGTTCCTCACATTCGGGTAGAATTCCGACACACGGTATGAACTTGATCATGCTTGGCCATATCTAACTATTTATCTATCCTTCTTTTTGGGGCCAACTTCCCACATTATTTGGTTTTAATGGTACTACATTCTTCAAACATGGCTGAAACTAGTTATCTAAAGAAAAAGGGGTTTATATATACACACTATGTTAAGTCCTTAAAGAAGTTAAATACAATATTAAGTATTTATATTAGCTTCTTTAATCTTCCAAAAAAAAGTCAAGTGGCTCTAATAGTACTATACTTGCACATATTTCAAAAACATGTTACGTGATCCGAGTAAATTGTGAAGTAATTTAACGGGATCTCTGTTCTTGCAGATTTGGAAAGAGGAGATGCAACGGATTTACTTAGGAAAGGCTATCGCCTCTGAAGTAGACATATAATATTATATTGTTCAGAGCCACATGCTTCATCCTTGCTTGGAGCAACCACAACTTTTGAACAGGTCATATATCCATATTTTCCTTTGTACAAACGATAGATACCGTTTCAAGGAACTTTCTTTTCTTTTTTCTTGTCTTGGTGAAAACAGTTTTCATAATTCTTACTGTCAAGTTACACCAAAAAAACCATATTAAGTTAATACTCTCTTGAGTTCTCAATATAAGAGCTGATTAGCTAATTCGTAGATGTTAACAAAAATAATTATCCTTAACCTAAAATACCCTATTTCAAGTATGTGTACTGTAACCATCTCTTAATGGAAACTCGTTTATTATATGCAATTAATAGGGATACTTGGGGTATAAAATTATATATTTAAAAAGTAAAGAAGACTGAGGTTTTATATTTAGAATTAAAGAAAACCTATTTAGATACTATTTGGCACTGAAGCTAGTATTTACTTGGACTGTTTTTAGAAGACTTTCCATTAGCCAAATTTGTCAAATGTTAAGCATACTTTTATCTATACATTTGTCTTAATCTGTATGGTTTAGTAGTGGCAATTTCCAAATTGATCCTAAGTTGATTGAATCTGTTGTGGGTTTTATAGGTCTAAATTGAGCTCCTCGTCGTCAGCATCAAAAGAGACCATGAACTTCAGATAACTCCATCTAGTAAGTTAACAGTAGGGTCTGATACATATATATATACACACACACATACCAAGGCTGAAGAATTCACAGAACTGCTTGGAGTTGGAGAACAGGGCCACCGGCGAGAACACCATACTTAACCAATGGTCCAACTCCCATATAGCTACAAGGAAACATGCCTTAGCGAGATGTTAATTTAGGTCTTAAAGATAATAATAATTTGATTTCATAATAATTACATTGGTTGAAAAAATTTGTGGTTGAATAATGGCAGGAAGAGAAGAAAATGGCTCTGAAAAATTTTGGCTCCATATTCATCACAATCGATGTATCAACTATGATCAAACTAAAAGATGAATCTGTTGGCAAAAAAAAAAAAAAAACTAAAAGATGAATCGTTTTTATGAACACAGTACTTTATTCCTTTTTTTTTTTTCGTTTGGCGATATATACTCTTTAGTTGTGAGCACAATTACCATAACAATAAATGACAAGGGCCACAATATGGCTTCCTCTAATTATTTGATCCAGCGCTCAGATACAATTGATCTCCCAAGCCTTTGCATTTAATCCTTATTAACTTGAAAATTTTGTCGAATGAACTTAAATATATCTCAAAATTTTGAAGTATAATGACAGCCTCTGAAAAATTTTCATCAAGTTGCTTATTGGAAACTAAACTTCTCTAGAAGCACCTCAAATGGAAAAGATAGTCCATAGAGCCACGTTTTCTGATTTGCCCAGGTTTGGAGGTTACTTTTTGGACTTCTTTACCTCTTTAATAATACCATCAGTAAGAGAATCAACATCATTGTTCTTCCCAAAGAATTTTACAAACTGCATGTCAGGATCCATCAAATACCTAAACATAAATCCCAGTTAAAAAGGATTAATATTCAACAAAAACCACCCTAGTAAAAGGCATACATTAATGGATCATGCAATTAATTATGGAGATAAATAATAGAACTAGAACCCCCATCAGTTAAGAATCTGTGATATAGGAAAGATTTTCTTTTTTAACGACAAAGATACCAAACCTTTACTTATGATATAAAGCATGGGCATTTAATTATATAAAACGTAATGTAGCATATATCGAGGTTAGGAATAATACATACATTACTATGGAGTGATCAACGAGATAATCTGAGTCGTCCTCTGTTGTCTTCATGTAATAAACACGATAGGCCCGTGCAACATCTCGTATTTCATCTAAGCTACCAGTTAATCCAATCAACTTTGGATGAAATTCTGACATATACAAATAAAACAAAAATATTAGAAAACATGCATAACTAACCAATCTTATTTACTCATTCTTCTTTTATCTTCCTTTATACCCAAATTTATAAGATGTATGGTATGAAGTATTACCTTTGACATATTCTCGTACTTGCTCAACAGTATCCCTCTCAGGGTCAACAGAAATAAAAACTGGTACAATTTCAATTCCAGATTTCTCTTCTGCAGGAAACAAGAGACAAATATAGTTATCATCAAGTATGCATCACAGGATCACAAGCACAGCAAAGGTTCATGCCAGCACATAAGATAGAAACTCAAATCATCACAATCACAATAGCACACTTTGAGTAGATTTAACATCTCATTGTCATCAAATAGAAACATTGGCCAGTCACAACTTACTTATTTTATCAACTGCAGCTGCTAGTTTTTGCAGTTCATCTGGGCAGATATCTGGGCAGTGGGTAAAGCCAAAATATATCAGTGTCCAATTTCCCAAGAAGTCCTTTTCAGTTACACGCTTCCCGTCGTGGTTGATCAGATTGAATGGACCCCCAATGGCAGCTTTACCAGCAGAAGGTCCTTCCTTAACTGCCTTTGAAGCATTATTTATTTCTACATTAAAGAAACTTAAATTTAAACAAGGAACGACAATAAAATAAATCATCCATGATTCTTCAAACACTCATATTACGCATGTCACTCTATCAACTTAAAGATAGAAATTTTGAGAAAATGGAAAATGTACTGATGATCTTCTAATCAATTTTCAACTACTGTGCCATGTTCCAAGAACGAAATCTGTTTTTTTCACATAAAAAAAGAATTATGGATCTAGTTAAGTTGATGAGTACCTGCTATTTTATTTTATTTTTTTGGCCTATTTCTAGGACTTATTTGTATCAATGCCGCTATTGTATCAGAGCTGCATTGTACAGATTAGAGACATTCATTTTGAATTTCATTCATCCAATCAAATCCAAAATTTTCAATCCAAGTTGCTGCAGCCCACAGAATACAAACATAATAAAAGAAAGGAAAAGTAATTCAAGCTAACCATGGATTAAGCATGCCTTATTAATTTTTTTTTTTGAAACTTTAACATAGATGTGCGTCAATATAGTTCACTTCCACAGGCACAAATAGAAAACACCTAACTCACCATAGTTATCTACCTTCAATGTGACGTTTCTTTTCCCTATCATAGTAGTAGATCAGCCCAGCTCCAGTGGCAACCAGTAAAAGAAAGCTCAACCATGAAACAGGCTGCAAAGCACAACATAACTAGCTCATAAGTGCCCTGAACCAATTTATCCCAAAAGCGTAAGTTGTAAATTGTTTAAAGTCCGGCAATGGATTTATTAATATCTTAAAATTAAACACCATACAATCACCCAAACAAATATAACCAACAAATGGAAGATGACATGATAGAGTCATACTCCAACACTAACACGTTAGGAAAGTGATCAGACAATTAATATCATCCATATAATACCTACATTAGAATCACATAATTTCACTGGAGAAATGAAATCCCACAGTTTACAATTGGGTCATGACAGAAAAAGAGCTTGAAGAACGTCAGATGAAGTTACTCACTCCTCCACGCACGGGCTTTCCAGCATCAGCCTGCTGATTCGATTCCCCAGATTCTTTTCCTTGGTCAGAATTATCTTTCGCAGAGTTATTGGATGCTAGTTTTTCTTGATTGGCATTACTAGCCGCAGTATTGGATAGAAATCTCTGAGATAGCACCAAAGATCCATTACCGTAACCTTGAGGTCCAACCTACAATTATTAGATAAAGAGAGATTCATAAACAATAAATCCAACTACACTGAAAAAATACACATCGAAGAAACATGGCTACCCCAAGAACGAAAGAAGAGCACTTGATATTCCTCCCAGCAATCAAAATAAAAGTTCTTTTCACAGAAAATTCACAGATTTCAATGAATAGTGAGAACCAAACCATCTGATATGGTGGGAGATTTGAACAATGATGATTGGGAGATGGAGATGGTGGTGAAAGCGCAGTGGATCTGCTTTGGCGAAGAATCTGTGAGTATAGAATGCGACCAACGTAGCGAAATTGGTTGGACCATTTCACACAAACCATCAAGTTATCACAAAGCTCCTTTTTCCAAGTTCTCACACAAATCATCAACAAATCCCCAAGTTCTCACAAAGCTCCTCTTTCCAAGTTCTGCTATAAAAAAACAATGCAGCAACAAAATGAATTTCCCAATGGTGTACCGCATAGGAGAGGAGGGAACGGAAAGAGGGCACAGAGCTGCGAACGGCGTGCAAGAGCTCGACCCTCTGAGCCGCAGAAGGTTGCGAGGGGCCGAGAAGCGCTGATTCGAGTGTGGCAACAATTATCTTTTCACTGAATAAATTAATTTTACAATGATTTTTTGGAATTTATAGTTAAATATTCTAAATTTTAGAATCTTTTACTAAATATTTTTATTATTTGAGACCATACACTAAATTTATCATATATATTTATGGGTGGAGATTCTTGTGTACTGATTATACCCAATGATTCATGCACTCCCCCAATAATAAAAAAAATTCAGTTGTCTTTTTGTGAACCGTGCTTTTCTTTCTAGTATTTCTCTCTCAATTCTTAAGGTATAGTGGGACTCCAAAAAAAACAACAATTGAAACATTTTAATTGAAGAGATTATAAATGATATAGTGTATAAAGTGAATACAAGAATATCTCTATTTACGATACTCATAAGAAAGGCATGCAACATTTTTATTATTTTCCTATTACACTCGTCTAGAAATACTACTCATTCTTAAAATGTCATATCATTCATAGTCTGTTAAATAATATATTTCAGTTATATTATTTTCCTATTGCACTCGTCTAGAAATACTACTCATTCTTAAAATGTCATATCATTCATAGTCTGTTAAATAATATATTTCAATTATATTTTTTTAAGAAATAGGAAAATAAGATTGTTTTAATTTTGTTCCTATAATATATTCTTCTGAGATATGCATATGATGGGGTGAAGGGCAGATACTTTTTTAAGAAAACAAAAACAAGTATTTCAATTAAAATTTTGTTTTATTGTTTTAATTATTTTTTATAAGATTGTTTTAATTTGTTTTCTTCTATATGCTCTTGCGTTGAGTGTTTTCATCATAATATAATTTCCCTTTTCATTTCTATTCTTTTTTTCTCAATCCAAACAAGTTAAACCTTTAAATTATACATTAATTACAGTACTTTGCATGATATAGCTTGCTGATGAATCCTGCTTCTGATCATTCTTGATTTTTCTTTCAAACAAATATTCCCCCATGATATATTTTCCCAGTGTTACATTCTTTTTTAGGTTGAGTTTCTTGATATCTGACCCCCAAAATGAATGTTTCTCCAAATTATCTAATCATCATGCTAACAAAATTATTTCTCCAAATCCAGCCTAATTATTCCTGTATTACCATAAAACTGTAACTCTACGTTTGTAAATAAAACATAAGTATTGCTCATCACCTTTCAATAACAATGGAAATGGCACACATGGAAATGGAAATTGAATTGATTTCCAAGACAATGTTTGTTTGATACAAAAGAAATCATTTCCATATGGATTTCATTTCCATCAAATCTGGTGGATATCATTTCCATACAAAAAGCTCAGATTTCTAATTCCATACTAACTCTCTCCATTTTACCCTCTTCCACTTCATCTCAGACCGACAGTGAATGGAATCTCCTCCAGCAACGATGGTGGCGACCTCTACAAGGCTGATGCTAAAGCTCTATCAACGACGACCCACAACGGCAACGGTAACCAATGACGGCAACTCATGACATCGACCCACAAGGCTGAAGCTTGAAGTGACCCATGATGATTTTTTCCTCCTCCGCTTTCGACGGTGACCAAACTCTGTAGATTGTGAACTCTAGCAACGATGACCCATGATGGCGACATATGACGATGTAGCTCGACGGCAACCCATGATGATTTTATCCTCCGGTTTCGTAGGCAACCAAGCTTTGCAGATTGCGAACTCCAGCAACGGCAACCCACAACGGCTATCCACGACGGCAACACATAAGGCTAAAGCTTGACAGTGACCCACAGTGATTTTTTCCTCTCGATGGCGACCCAGCTCATTTCCACGAGGCTGAAGGCTGAAGCTCCTTCGGTTTAAGGCTGAAGCTTTGCTCCCGACAGCGACACAAATGAAGCTTCGGTTTAAGAGTTAAAAAAAGATTTTTTTTAATTTAAAAAGGTTTTTAGGTCTTTTCATCTAAAAATTATGCGTCATTTCCATGACATACCAAACATACTTTTAAACCTCATTTCCATTTCTTTACTCATCAAAATGAATTATACGTACCAAACGAGGCATTAATTGTTTGAGTTCCACAACAAACACATTTCATTTTTTAATTATTTTTATATTGTTTTTATGGTATTTTTAATTTATTATAATGGGATAAAGGGTTATTTAAGTTAAGATGAGAATCAATAAATACCTATTATATGCCTGTTTGTTTGTTTGAGACATTTATTTTATTTATGTTTACAATAATTCAAATTTCTTTATCAAAGAATATCGTTTTCTTTATATAGCGTCCCACGTCACACCACCAATGAACCAATTTTAAGAGAATTTTTTGCAAGACTGAAATATAAAAAATTGCAAGACTACTCAATGATGCAAAAACTCAACGTTGCCTTCGCCATTGGCCTTTTTGCCCAAGTTTATAGGAGCCAAAATGCACGTTTAACAATATTTTTATGTAAAATGAGATAATCTCCTTCACATATTTCATTTAATTTACGAAAAAATACTTTTTTATTGTGCTTTTAAATGAATCCATTGTCCGGGGCTTTGAAGGGAGGGTAAGTAGATCAGAAATATAATGGGTATAAATGTGTTTAGTTGAGAAAATAAAAAAGATACGAAGTGTCAATTTTTATTTATTTTTTTCTCAACCCTCCCCTCCTCTCTAATACTCAAGACAAGAGTTTTTAGATGTGAGAGAAAATTGTTATTTAAATTTGATTAAATTATACAATGTTGGATCACTAACCCTTTTGATTTAAAGGGAGAATTACCTCAGATTCAAAATAAGAGAATTAAATATAAAATGGTCCCAAATATTAGTATTAAATACAAAATGGTCTCAAAAATTTATAAAATTACAAAATGGTCCCAAAGTTATTGAGGATGTAAATGAAGGCTGGTGAGGTTGTTAATGATAAACAACCTTTAACAACCTCAGCAGCTATTCTTGAAACTTTATGATAATTTTTAAATCTTTAAGATTTTTTTATATTTAATGTTAATGTTTAGAACTATTTTGTATTTAATTCTTTTATTTAAGAAGTGAAGGTAATTCTTCATTATTATTAAAAACCCTTCCCCCCCTCCCGGCCCCCGGGTTTCCTTTTAGCTTTCTGGCACGGCCGCGTTCATTCCGGGCATGTCATGTCATCTCATGTGAGTTCACCATTTTTTTTTTTGTGGATTTTTCAGTGATGCGTGATTTTTTTCTGCTGCGTTCCCCCTTCCCATGCTATTTATACCCTTGCTTGTTCTTGACACAGCCGCGTTCTCCTCGCACAAATGTCGTTTGCTTCCTGTTATAAGAACTGCACTGAAAGATTTACATAACCTGTTATAAGAAATGCCACTACATACTTAGCTTGCTTCCTGAAACCGATTTAGTTTGCTTTTCTGCATAAAAAAAGGGCTCTGCTTCGACATCAACATTCGTAGAAGATTGGGTTTCAAGTTAGAATGTGAGTGTGCATGCACTGTCCTTGTCAGATGCAAAGGGAGTGTGATCCAGGACAGAAGATGGAGAGCAATAGTTGAAATATAAAAGATAGATGAGATGATATATAACATTTGCCTTCCATCTAACACTCTTTCTTTCGAGAAATAGTGTCAAACATGCTCTGAAAACCTAAATAGTGCAAGAATCTCACTCGTCGTCGTCGTCGTCGTCATCGTCATCACCACCATAACCAACTTCAGGCGACTATTTCTGGCTTTCCTACATCCCACTCATGTACCACTCAAGCACGCACACGAGTACACTGCTTGATTTTGCTTTCCCTTTCTGCCACAAATTGTTCATTCTTCATCTCTCTATTTTTTCAATCTCTTCTAATTGATGCTAATAATATGCCCTTGGTGGACAATTCAAGCCATGGGGAT
>JANTPZ010005007.1:0-17260 GCA_025593235.1 Vachellia pachyceras | reverse complement strand
CATTGCTGGCCCCTCATCTTTGAATGATGATGATGATATTGCTCCTAGCTCCTTTGGTTTTTCTCCTGCAGCTTCACCTCCTAATGTCTCAGTACCTGCAGATTTAAATGATGTTAATGCTAATTTCGGAGTTGATGATTAGTAGTTTGGATGTTAATGCTAAAGAATGGTGGATGATAGATAAGTTAAATATGATTAGTTTGTGTTTTGTTAATATTATTTTTCTATTTTTATTTTAAATTATATTTTTTATTTTTTAATTCCTCACCGGTCTGAACTCCGGTTTGACTCCGGTCTGACCTACTGACCCTTAACCCACTGCCTGGATCGGTTTGATCACCGGTCCGAGTTTGATAACCTTGTTAAATATAGATAAAATTAAAAAATTGTTGAATTTTAAAATTAAATTAATGAGTTTAAAGTTTTTTATTTGTATAAAACATGTTGAAAGTGATGCATAATTTTAATTAAAGATGAGAACCGACTCCGGAATATTATAATTCAAAATTATTCTCAAACGCCTTAATTTCTATAATATTGAAAGTTTTTCGTTTTAAAAGGATCCAATTGCCCCAAAAATTACCCAAAAAAAAAGTGTAAACATTGAACCATTAAAATCTATTAGTAATATGGTGCAAAATAGCATGCAAAATAACTATCAAGCCTTAAAGTATACATGACATGATGAGAAAAATTAGGCAAATATCAACTTCGGCATAAAGGATGACAAAGTATTTGTGCATGTGCATTGACAAATTTAAGTAAGGAATAAGGATCTATGAATAAATAATAAGAAAAGCTAAACTTTCATTCAATAAATGATGAAAACAACTTAATTAGCCAATGTCAAGTTATCTGTGTGCATGCAACAACACAAAGGAATGGTAAGAACAACCACACAAAAAAAAAAAATTTCAACCAAAAGAGAACTAAACAAATGAACAAAAAAAAATTATTGAACAAATGACAATAACAGTTTAACTAATGACAAATCATTTGAGCATGTACAGTAACAAGTCTAAGTAGTGACATGCACATGAGTGACAAGAACATCTAAGCAAATAATAAGTTATGCACAACAAATGAACAATTTAGCCAATGACAAGTCATTTGTGTGCCAAGTGTCTTTGGTTAAACTTGAGTAAAAGTTATTATTCACTCAGTTGCTTTAGTAATTTCATATATTTTAAATTGATTAATTGTCGTATAGTGTTTAGCACTATATATAAGACCCAGCTGACCTTTTTTAGGGAGGTTAAGAAAACTAATGAACTTATATATTTATCACTTTTTCCAAACTAATTTACATAATTTATAAAATAATATAATCTAATGATAAATATAAGTATTTCATAATGTAAGCTACAATTAAGTAATTTATTTAACTCTTTCAATCTCTCTAAAAAAGTCAGCTGATTCTCGTATTAATGATTGGTGATAGTATCATGATTTAAACCAAAAGGTGATGAAATCAAATTACACATTGACCATCCTTACCCAAAAAAATTTTAGTCGCTTAGGATCTTGGCAGGTGGTGGTGAGAGCTTTTTTGTTCATCAGAAAACTAAAACCATTTGAAAAAAAACCTAATTCCAAAATGTTCACTCAAGTCAAGACATTTTGGACTTCATTTTAGGATTTTTTTTATATTTTAAAGGTAGGTGCATGCCCTTTTCTTTTCCTATTTCTAATGTTCCTATTTTAAAGTTTTTTAAAAAAAATTGGCGTGATAAATAGAAGTAGGGATAGGATGAAATATTAAAAAAAACGAAGACACCAGTAAAAAAAAAGTTTCGTACATTATATTTTAAATAAAATTAAAAATAAATTTATTTCTTAAATAACTAGATTTTATAAGAAGCTATGTTCCACACAAAAAAATTAAATATCAGATTCATGCAAACATGAGATTCACAATCTATAATATATAATAAACATACATATATAAACCAATTGAATATCATTTCTCCAAACCTAAATCATAAAACCCCTTTAATATTCTACAAATATTACTCAAGTTGCACCCAGTCCAACCAGCTGGACTGGAGTTACATGATTGCCCCTGTAATTCAACCTCTTGCATTCAAAAATTGTTACTCTTTGATCAATAACTCGGAATATTCAGAATCTCCGGCCATTGATAAAATGTAATAAAAAAGATATTCAAGGCCATGCCTAATAAATTAGAACCTGCACTTTGTCATCTATAAGACTTCCCTCAAGTCATTGATGAATTCTAAGATGTGTTCCGGTTGTAACTATAGGAATAACTATTTCTTAGTTCAAAAATAGTTGCAGAAAAGGCCAAGTTTTATCCTCCAAATCTCAATGGTGATTTACGTATATGATAAGTCAAAAATCATATGAAGGGCCCCTAACGGAAAGGGAAGCTTTTAACTTGTCAGCAAGAAGTGGCAGCATCTTGATGCCATCCTGGATTGACTGATCAGCGCATGAAACCATATCATTCATAGCTCCTGGTTTTTTCTGCATCTTAGCCGCCTCAAACTTATCTTGGCATACCATCAGAGACCTATTCAACCTTTCCTGCAATCAGTTCAAGTACCCCATGTTCAGATCAAAGAGAAAAGCTATCAATTACCAAAATAATTCCAGAAATTAAAGGAACTGATTCCATGTAAAAGTTTACCGAAATCGTTAGGGACACGACATGAACTATCAGAGCAAATAACCTGAGCATTTCAATCTAGATTCAACTCAAACTTGGGTTTCTGTCAGCTTTTCATGTTGATGCAAACTAGAGTTTATTAGAGAAAAAAAGATGGTCGGGTTGTTCGTCATCATACCAATCCTTGTTCACAGATTTTTAGACAAATCTTTGCTAATATATTAGCGGTAGGATATCTTCAATTCAAAGGAAGATGCAATTTTTCATAATGGAGGGAAGGATTTACCCTATATTTTTTTTCCCGAAATGGCATTTTCAAGGCAAATTACTGGCAGAAGAAATGACATTATCAACAACCAGAAGTAGTCATAAAATTAGGATGATATATGCAAAAGAGGGGCCTTAACAAATCATGGTGAGGTCAAGGGCGGTAGGTTAACTAGGAACCACCCTTAGCAAAGCCTTACAGCATCAATTAGTTTTCAAATTTGTGCTCTTTCCTAGTGTTTACCAATTAGGACATTCTTATCCTAACCAATCACAGGCATGTGCTGCTTCCTCTTTTAAATGGTTTGGTCTTTCACTAATTAACCTTATGTAATTCAACAACGTTACATTTACTGCAAAGGCATACGTATCAGACAAAATAAACATTTTTCTTTTGCGAAAAAAATCATATTGCAAAAATGAAAGAAATAATATGAGTGCAGATCTGTATGGCAGAAAACTTACTTGAAACTGAGCCATCTCATGATCAAATTTCTGTTGAGCATTCGAAACAGGAACACTGCAGTTCTCGACGCAACTGGTTATTTCTTCCTGCTTTCTGCTTCTGTCAAAGCACTCATAAGCACATTTGAAGTAGGCTTTCTGCAATCATCAATGAAATAGTCAACGATGACAAATCGAAATCCAGCAACTCAAGGAAAAAGAACCCGCCAAGTTTTCTACTGCATGCAAAAGTCATATCATATTGTATACCAGTATTTTATTCGATTACAAAATATCCACATCATTGATGAAAATCCCGTGCCAAACATTATTTGCATGTCCTAAAAGGACAACATTCTATCACTATTCCTATTTACTAGCACAAAAATTTAAACCAGAGGAGAAAGAATGCAGCAAGGTTCCCTAATTGAGGTTTCAGTTTCAACGTCATAATTTCCATTTTCTTTCTAATCATCAGGCCATGACGTCTCTCATTCTTGCGAAGAAAGATATAAGTACCAGTATCTAAAACCCAATAAAACACAAATGAGGATGACAGAAAGGGATAAGAAAGGAACCTGAAGGGTAAAATTGACATGGTCTTGGACAGGGGCCAGATGAGCTTGAGCAGCTACATTCACTTCATGGAGTTTCTGCTGCAATCTCTGCGAAGCAATTTTCTCTTCAGCGGCTGCCAAGTGATCCATCTGTTTCTCAATGTTTACCCGACTTAATGTTCGCTATCCAAGCAAAAACTCCAAAAACCAATATTTCTTCTCTAGATATTCATGCAGAGCCAACCTGCGTACCAAAACATCATATAAAATTAACCAGTGAGTTGAAGCTATTGAAAACAAATTGAGGAAATACAGATACAGGGGAAAGAGAATCGCTCTAAAGGATTATTATCGAAAACATGTTTTTCTCTAAAACCCAGGTTTTCCATAGAAACAAACAGATTCTCGTAACCTGACTCAGTTCAATTATCAACAAAGACAACCAAGTAAGCAAGAACCAACATGAGAAATTCACGGACGAGCAAATGCATGGAGAGAGAAAATGAGTCTAAGAAAGAAAGCAGCAAAATACATTTCAATTAAAACACTTACCTGCCGCAGCAAGATGCGTTGTTGCGTTATCTCGTTAAAGTGCTTACAAGTTAGCTCTGCTTCCTCGGTAGTTCTCAAAGCTGCCTCAACCTCCTCTGAGAAGTTAAAGGGCTAGCTAGGTTTGTTAGGGGACAAGGTCGGTCGATTGGTCCACAAAAAGTTCTCGGGCTTGGCTTAGGTTTCCTTGGGCGAACTTTCGGCCTGTTTGTTCCGATGGATATGGAGGGGAGGGGAGGGGAGGGGAGAAATTGGTGTTAATTGAATATAAAAAAATTAAAGAAGCGGACTTAAAAAATTTTTATCAATGACATTGGTCTTGTTTGTTAAAGCGATTGAAAAAGTTAAACACACGATTAACCGTATTTTTCTGTAAAATGAGATAATCTCCTTCACATATGTATCTCGATCTACGTAAAAATACTTCTCTACCCCGTTCGCAAAACAGGCACATTGAATGAAATAAAAAGGCAAAGCGGCGGGCGACACAAGCAGGAGAAAAAAAAAAGGATTGAAGGGGGTGCCGCACATTAACTCAATAATTCCATTCAAGCATCACTCTTGACAATCTCAATAAAAGACCGTTGAATTATCCATTGTAATTTGAATCGTTGAACTTAATAAATCATTAATCATGTTGTCTAACGTAAATATGGATTTAGAGCTAGGGTCACATTACCTCCATACCTCTTACTCATTAATAATAATAAATAATACTATTTTTATTTTTAAAAACCGACCCTCTCATCCCACAGATACAAATGAAGCTTTTTTAATATTTATGTTATGTTCCTTTTCTGCCACCAAAATCCTCCAGCTCCTTGAAGATAATATGAAGAAACGCAAAAGAACTAAACGCACCAGTTTCTTCAAATGGCGATTGATTAGGTCCACTACCAAGAAGAGTTGAGAGATCTTTGTATATCGATTCACAAATATATTGCTTTCTTCGGTTCTCCTGCTTGGGCTTCGGCTCTTCATTTTGATGTCACTCATCCCCATTAGGTCCTACTTTATTCTTGTCGAATTTTCTCTCTCTTCCCTCATTTGAGAACTGAAGGAATTCGGACGGACGTACCTGTAGATGCCGAATTGTGAATCTGCAGATACCCACGTGGATTTGGATCACAAGGATGGATCCATATTTGAGACAGCAAATGCACAACAGAGGAAGAGAGGAGAGGAGGGGAGTGTTTTACAGAGGAAGGATGGAGTTTTTTGTTCGTCATTGTATAAGAATCTTTTAATCTATCATGTTCTGGATTTTACTAAGTGTCTCTAAATAATTATTGATCATTTGACTTAATATTTTTCCATTTTTGGACCTTTTTCTTGGGAAGCAAATGTGAGCAATTTGTTTTATTTTAAATTCATTTATCATTGAATCTTGAATCCTATATTTCCAATACTATTCTCGAAAATCTATTCTTTAAAATTGTTTTTTTTATCACTTTTATCTAAAAGCTAATCCAAACACACTTGTCATAATTGAGGGAATAATATACTTGATAAATGAGAGTATAAATAAGTCTTTATATAGAAAAAATCATAAGCTAATAGCTAACTCTAGAATCTAATCAAATATAATATAATTTAACTATATAATATCGATACCAAATCAAATTATAATCAAACTAGAAATTTAATCTCAACAATAACCTCAGAGTTTTCATATGGATAGCTTTTAACAGCTAGATCCCTAGGGGGAATAAGTTCCATAAACCTTTCCGATTTGCCCATGCTCTGATTGTGGATTAGAGGATGTCATGCATATTCTTAAAGAATGTGATTATGCCAAACGTTTATGGAACCAAGTAGTTCACCCCTAGGTATATTTTTCAACTCCCCCCCTCCCTCCTTCAAATTTGCGAGACTAGTTTGCCTTTAATCTTAAAAGAGAATTGGGAATCGAAGTGGATGGATCTTGGAGTCTTATATGGGGAGTCTCTATTTGGAAACTTTGGTTATGCAAGAATAATGATGTCTTCAATCCAAAGTTGGAGACATCTTGTGCAGCTTCATGATAGTAGTCTTAACAAAGAACTAGATCTTTCAAGAAGCTTAGTTTGGCATGATGGAATCCACCACCTTTGGGGTGGTTCAAATTAAATATTCATGGGGCTATGTCTTACTTCTCATGATCGTGTAATTGGGTTGCCGGCCTTACACATTTTTCTTTGTGCCTGCAATGCTTATGAAGCAGAATAGTGAGCTATTTTCAAGGGTCTGATTTGCTTGAGACTTTGGAAGTGAGAAACTAATACTTAAATCTGATGCCGAGAATGATATGTTAGAGAACAGAACAAACAATCAATTTTGCATCCTTCTATTTAGCCAGATTCAAAACTTAACAAACTACTCGTGTGCAAAAAGATATATTTATAATAATTTTATATGTTTAGTTTATTATAATATTAGATATTTGGTCTTAAGAATTAACAAGCAGCCTTATCCTGGTGGTTTATGCCTTGGTTTATAACTCTCAGATTCTCCGTTCAATTCCTCATTCGAACATGTTAAGTGTTTTTTTTTTGCCTTTTGCCCAAGTCACAACAGCACAAGCGAGGTTCCGTTCTTCCAGAAGCGTCATTGACACGCTGCGTCTCCTCTCTTCAAGCGAGGTGACCGAGTGAGGTTCTCTCTAGGCTCCAGCCGCCGTCGCTGCCTCCTATCCTCACTCCTCATCATCCTCATTCAACCCTCTCATTCTCCACTTCTCTTTCTCTCTTATTGCCAGTTACCGCCGCCGCGACGCGAGAATGTCGCTGCCGTGAGAATGTCGCAGATCGGTTGAGAGAATGCCATCGGCCACCTTCACGCCGCCTCCGTATGCCCCAACCACGGTCGATTCTTCTTCAACGGATCTCTCCTAGGCACAAGCACAGAACTTACCTGGTCTTCGTCCCAGTGGGTGATTCTCTGCAAGGCCTTCACCACAGTGGCCTTCGTCTCCGATGACGGTTTTGGCGGCGTTTCTAAGGCTGAGATGGTCTATGAGAGCTTGTCCTTCGTCACCGATGTACCTGCCTTACTTGGTCATCATCTCTCCTTCGCCAACCCCACCTTCGAATGTTCATTTCTCTCTTCTCACTCCATTTTCTACCAAAATGATTCTCCTCCATTGAAGAAATTTGTTATTGCTCTATTGAAGAAATTTGTTAATACTATTTAATGCCTCTGGATGGTTGGAGTGTAAGCTATAGCAAGCGAGCTCATCTCTATGATCTATCTCTATGCCCTCAGAGAAGATGAGGAGTAAACTGGCAACCGCTTACCCGCCCGAACCCGGCTGGGTTATGGCTAGTCCGTTTTAAACGGGTTACTACCGGGTTGCGGGTTAGTCCGAACTCGGTTAATAATAAACGGGTGGGTTACGTCGGGCCAGCCCATCCCACCCCTCTACTCTAATTGTATCTCTCCAGATCATAATCACCTTGCAGATTGCTTAGCAAAGGAAGGGCAAGATCTGCATTGCTAGATTTGTGCAAGCCTCACTTGCAATTCATAGTTACTAATGAGCATATGGAACTTCAATCACCCATTGATTAATTGTTCTTTTGATTTTTGGGTTTAGCCCTCTCTTGTATAAAATAAATAAGGCGTCAGGAGGCTGAAGAGCTGAAGAGGAATGATAAATTATAGCTTCAAAATCCATCATAAACATAGGGTAAAAGTGAAAAGTTCAGTTTAGATTGAAAAGACACTGAAGCTTTTACTCATTGTTTCAGGATTAAAATTTTATAGCAAAACTACTTAAATTCTTTTAATTTGAAATCTAACAACAATAATTTAACAAGTAACAACTTTAATGCCTATAAAGAAGATAACGACTTTAACTTGTTAAATGATAATAACTAACACAATCACAACCAATTTCACGGAAGACAATTAAGATCATTTCACGAAAGTTTAATTTCAGAATAATTCCTACAAAATTAATAGGAATTAAGTCATTTCGAGATGCCATATTATTGATATTTTCATGTTTTTCAAATCCTTGTACATCTTTTTCCCTTTTAAAATTTAAGTGAATTGAGTCACAAGATTTACAAGCATCAACTCACTAAAATCCATGTATAACGACTTACAAGCTAGCACCCTCGTGATGTAGAAAATCTTGTCCATTAATGCCATAAATAATCAGATCAGATCAAGCAAGACGTACAGTAAGATAACCACAGAACCATATATGCTTCTGATCCAATTCTCAAATGATCTGAAATTCTGAATCATTCCAAAGTTTAAAAAACAGACAAGTTTAACAAACCTAAACTGAATCAGAGTCATCTTTCAGCCCTGCAGAAAATTAATCAGCAACTACAGGATACAAGCTTTAAGTTTCAATCTTCCTCAATAGCAAGAACAAGTTCTGATCGACTGCAAACTTGAGACAGTGGGAAGAATGGCCCCTCAGCATCATCTGTAGCCCACCAAATGATGCAAAGACCTCCCTAGAGAAAGACAGTAGCTTGATCAGAAGATAATGGAAGTTCATGTGTACATATAAGTTCAATGATTTCATGATTTGACAAGTGGAAAATTCGTGGATAAACGAATGAATGGATGAAGGAATTCTACTAATTTTGATACAACTCTGGAAATATCTTTTGTTTTTGCATGACAAATAAACTGAGATAAGCAATAGAAAAGCATACATGCAAAAATGCAATAAAACTAGTGAAGTAACATGACAAATTGAAATAGCATGTTCATCCCAGGTGATGTTATAATAAACAAAAATGAAAATGTGAGGAGGGGTATTTACGTACACTTCATTTTCATCTTTGGAACCTTCTTTTGTGATGTTATACAAACGCCCATGCATGATGTATTCAAACTTGTCTTGAATGGACACCTTGCCATCCTGGAGAAAGAATCAATAATTCAGTAGAAAGAAATTTTGGTCTTTTCTGGAGGCAGATATCATCCAATTCCTTAGATGGTACATCAACAATGATCATCAGAAACAAACATGTAGAATGTTTTCCTGGATCGGCATAGAACAATGCAAGAAGTCATCAGAGTGATATAATTCTTCTGAAGTCTTAGTGTCTCCCACCTAGTTAGACTTTAATTGCTGGAAATAGACAGTAAACAACTGCTAGATTTTCTTTCTTGCCATTCAAAAATCAGTACATAACGATGAAAGGTAAAATTTTATATCTAATTGACAACTGCTAGTTGAGGCAGTTTGATAACCCAGCATACTGGAGTTGACTAATTATATGGGGCAATACATTTGAAGCTTGGACCACAATGAAGAACAGATAACTCAATCAAACAGAAAAGTACATATGAGATAAATAAAGTGAACAAGAAAGGAAGTACATTTATACAATTTGAAACTGAATGATATCATGACAAAAACAAAGATGGATGAGAAGAGAACTAAGTTTACCTTCGTATTTAAAACTAGTGAGGGAGACAGAACCATCAATAATCTTTCATTTTTTTTCAGTGGATAAATCTCTGTATGTACATCCAGAAGCATGTACATGTCACACTTCTCACTTTTTGCCACAATCCGAGACACTAAAAGAAAGTGGTCATGAAACTATGAAGTCAGGCTCATCAAACAGATTATGAGTACAGCGTAAAGATAAGGAAGAAAATAAATACACACGCATTCAGGTATGGGACTACTTATCATGTAAGACTATAAGGTTGATGAGTCAAGATCCATAAAGACTCAATACCCATCGGAAATCAACTAGGATATTGCTAACTAGATACATGTTGTAGCTAAGGACTTACATAATTGAGTTGCAGAGCCTCTTTTAACGAACATCAATATGCATATTGCATTATTTCATTGAGTAAATTGTCTCATGCTAAATTACTAATCCTTGGTATTGGTAAGAAAATCAAAATCATTTTAGGATTGGATTTTGAATTTCATTTATATATTTTTACTAGTGTTATGAGCAAAAATGACAATTGATAAATAGTATCATTCAACTGCTAATTAAAATCTAATGGGCAACCTCCTTTGGATTGTCTATCTAGCAGCTCAATCCTAAACATGGAAACACTTTTTTTTTAAATTATTTTTTAGGCAAGCCCACAACAGAAATAGCAGTAAGAAACAGCATTATCATCATTGGTTTATTCTTCACCAATGACATATATCACCAACTACAGACCAGAACAAGAGAGAATTAATATGGATAAGTCATAACACACACAGCTAAATGCTGGTAGTTATCCTTAAAACTGAATCCTTTATAGAGCCTTCATTTTTAAGAAAAAGCTATCATGCCCAAAAACAACAAAAATGCTGTAGTTAATACCAAACAACCTTCCACTCATGAGGTTCAAAATCAAAGTACCTAACGGAGGGCAATTTTGATTGGATTGTGTAAGGAAAGAGAGGGTAAGCATTACAACTAAACTGAACTGAGAAATTGGGTTCCAAGAAGCGTACCCTTATCATACTTTTTACCATCTGGATCTACATCCTCAACCTTGAAAATATCATCAAACAGAAACTCACTCATCCTTCAAAAGCAATTTATGTCCCGCTGATCACACAAATTCTACGAACAAAACATGCAGAAATAACAAGTTAGAACAAGTTTGAATCCCTGCTAGAAGGGCTGCCACATTTAGAGGGTGACGATGAACAAAATTGTCCGTATATGCTTAGAAAAAAATTAACTTCTTCAATCACAAATTTCGAAACCCCTCTTCCTTAGATATACGATGTTTTCCACTTTTCCTAGTTCAAGAATGTTACTTGAGGAAGCTATATCCAAACAAAGATGCTGAAGCCGAAGATGTCACAAAGAGAGACACCAGTAAAATAACGACAAGGTCAAAAATGAAATGTATTATAATACATAAAAAAGTTGAAACTGAAACCCAAGAACACGATGAAGTGATAATGCAAAGCTCTGTCGATATTAACAGAAAAACTTAATTTCAAAACCTCACAGTACAAACAAAAGTAAGGTCCCATCGACATCTTCAGCTGAAATGGAGCAGGGGGAAAAATCATACCTTCAAAAGTCGCGGAAACGGTGATGGCCTCTGTGGCCGTCCAAAGCTCCGGTAACCACCGTATATAGAGCACTCTCCGCACAACACTTCTCGCAATGCTATCGCTTGCCCAAGTGAGAATATTGGAAATTAGTAGGGTAGTTTTTCGGGTCTGTTTGGCTACAGGGGGAAGGGATTTTAATGGTCTGGCTGCGGTAACGTTTGAAAACGTTAAAGCAGCAGTATTTTTTTATAAAATAAAATAATTTTTTTATATATTTATGTTGTAGATAATAAAAATATTTTTCATCGTATTAACAAACGAGCCTAATACCACTTTGAATCAATCGGGTATGCTTCTTCTCGCAGGCGGAAATGGATGAGTTATTTCAAAGTAAGATGATGGTATAAAATATATTATAATAATTCTTATTTCGTTTAGAAGGCGATAAATTTTTAGTTGACGGTTATATCGTTATTATTTTATTTATACATTTTTTCTTCTCTGCTCGTAATATTTACATTATAATGATCATTTTCTAAATTGTTTGTATTACAAAATCTCTTATGATATTACAAGATAACGTTAAAATATTCACACATTATAAGATCTAAACTTTTTCCCCATGGTTGAAATGAAAATCCAACCATAAAGAAATATAAATATAAAATAGTGTTACATAACTATTACATAGTAGTCGATCAATATCAAGATTCTATACATCTTGATCACATCTGTTGGAAAGAAGCCACATTGATCTTATTCCATACTTCTTCCCTCACATTTATGGTAGCTTTTCCAGTGCTTTCTCTAACAGCAATGGTGCTCTAAATTCAACCATCTCTCTGCATGAGTTAAATTGTTTCTCAAATCCGACCCCATCCAACAAACCAAGTTAAGATACATTGACCACTTAATTATAAATAATAATAAGTAATGGATCCGTTTGGGAACGCGGTGAATAAGTAACTTATTTACATAAGGATTTATGGAGAAGTGAGATTGGAAATAAGTCAGATTGTAAAAGTGATTTGTGTTTGGGAAAGCAATGGAAGAAGTGACTTATCTACAAAAGTGAATGTGTTTGGGAATGCGGTTGGATAAGTGACTTTTTTTTAAAATTAAAATTAAAAATATAAACCTTATTAAAATTGAAAAGAAAAAGAAAAATTATGTGTCGCTTTGCATATAAATGATATCCATTTGGATTATTTGTTCTCAATTATAAAACGAATATATACATATTTTAGAATATAAGTATGGAAGGAAAAAATATGAAGCGAAATTCTATGGAGGGTGATTTCAACTTATATATTCTGTGGAAGGTATAATTGCAAGACTTGACTGCAAGAGAATTGAGATGCAAGTGAAGACAAAACACGTGCTTCCATCTCCCCTGTCCTTTCAATCAAATTTCATTCACACATACATGCTCTGTTGTCCAGCTCCAGCTCCAATCAAGTGCGAAACTTGCCAGTTCACTACCTCGATGGCGTGGATAAACGGCCATTACAACCTCAGAGAAGCTCTCTGCGGATTCTTCTGCCACCAGCACCAATAATGGAAGCCTTCTCCTTCTCTACTTCATAGTACCCAAGTCCTCCTTGGCTCCTTCTCTTCTTCATCCTCCTCCTCCTCCTCTTCTGTGTTTGTTTGCCTCAAACCATTGCATGATTCTATTGACTCTTCCAATTCCTCCTCTCTCCCAAATTTTGAGTTTTGGGTTTGTGATTTATGGAGCTCCAACTGCGGATACATCAATCATGAAGGTTGTTAAGTTCGATGGTGTTGAATTCCACGGTAGAATTCTGATTGTGAAGTTGGATAATGGAAAGAGACTGAAGCAGAAAACAGAAGAGAGGTCCTTCGAGAGAATTAAGCCCGTCATCATGCAAATCGCTCTCCCATGGCTACTGTGAAGAAGCTTTGAAGATGAGCTTATAGGCATAAGGAGCTTATCGACAGAAGCAACTCATTGTAGAAAGCGTTTCCAAACAGTCCAGAAAATAGGTACAGGAATGCAATCGGACTTACGCTATTGTACACCGCGCGTTTGGGCTCTCTAACACTGCTCCAAACACACCCATTAATAACTAATAGCAAGTTGAGACCCCGTAAGATAACTGAGAGCCTCACTTTGACAAATCCTTAACACTGTTTAGTGCGTGTCGTCGGGGAATATGTTAGAAAAATGATTTTTACAAATTACGAGATTACGAGGTATATATGTGTTAGGAGTTTTATCCTCGAATTTTCACACATGGCCAATAATTCGCCTGAGGCTCCCACCGGTGACTTCGAACAAATCCAGCGGCTCCCAACCTTTGCTTCCATTGACTCATGCTTGGCCGGAGCTGATGGTGGCATGGCCGGTAAGGCTTCTCCGGCTCACAAGATGCTGCAGCTCAATTCCAGCCCTCCGCAGTTGGTGCTGCTGGCGGCACTGATTTCCATTTTCAAGCAAGATCAGAGCAAAAGCCCAGGAAGAAAATCAGAAGCATGAATGAAACAGCTAGCTAAATAGGCACACATGAAGCTCAAACCCAGAAAGAGTGGTGAACTCACCTGGTCGGCCTGCCTGATTGAACGGTACGATGATGACGAAAAGGAGGAAATGCAAGGAAGGAAATAAGGTGGCCATTTTTCACCAAAAAAAAAAAAAGAAGGTGGCCATTACCTTCTCCTCCGAAACACCCCCCCCCCCAAAAAGAAACCAAACAATGCAGGGAGAACAAATTTTCATATAGACAGGTTTGCCCTTACTTATTTAAGTGGCTTGTTTTTATATAATTTTACTTATAAAATACATCCAATTATGATATTTTAAAGGGTAGAGATAAAAATTTAGCAATGAGATTATTGGCTAAAAGCACTTGGCATAATTAACTTTTAAAGGATGTAAATTTAGAAATAATCAATTAATAATGGTACAAATTTAGTAATAATCAATTAATAATGGTGCATATTTAGAAATGTCATTAACACTCCCTTAACACTGTTAATTAGCTTATATATTTTAGGGTCTATGATTTCATTTTGAGATTATTTAAGTAGTTAAAACTACTCATTTTTTTTCTCAACTTCCTTCACAAAATTTGGTTTAAATATTTTTTTTTCTAAGGGGAACCAAAACTACTTTTTTGTCTAATTTTTTAGAATAAAAGAAAGGAAAAAATTAATACAAAATTAGTAGCTTTAATTACCATTATAAAAATAAAATTATTTAGAGTAATTTTCATAAAGGAAGTTAAGCAAAAAAAACAGTAGTTTTAATTACTTAAATGATCTCAAAATGTTCTTTATAATCATAGTAAAATATATCAGTTGGTTAATGGAAATAGTGAGGGTTAACAACATTACTAAATTTACATTATTAAAAAGTTAATTGTGCTGGATAATCATGAATAATAACTTGGTTACTAAATTTACATATTTCCCTGGTTTTATATACAGTTTGGGAATGCCCAACTTTACTTACAATTCAAGTTACACAGCTCTAATTAAACGACTGATGTAAATTAGGATTAGACTTCGTTGAACAATACTATCCAATAAGTTTGGTTGAAAAAACTTTTAGTGTTAACCACACCTTGCGAAACATATATTTTATAATTATAGTTATTGTTTGTGCAAATTTAAGTAAGGAGTTAAAATGAATGAAATCGGACCACCAACAGTACAGAGAAAATGTGATTGATCTACTGCCTTTAACGTAAGATGAATAAAAAAAGTGTTAGATTGTAAAAAGGGAATTCGATGTATAGTGGAGAGTAGAGTGTAGTAGCAGATGAGGGGAGAAGAGAGATTTGAGCGTTTGTAATGCGTTTAGAATGAATACAATGAGTAGTAAAGTGAAACTAAATAATTGATCACCGTCGTTGGTTGCTTGTTCCCCCAAGTCTAATGACCCTAAGGATCTAAGGGCTGTGGTTGTTGGATACTCGGACCTCAACTTCCTGGTCCAACATTAGGAGGATGCGTGCGATGAATCTGAACTTCTGTACAGGCTCCACACATCTTCTAGGTGTCTAATCGTTGGACGTTTGTATGGACCCAATTTTCGAATGAGCCTACGGATTGGGCCTTGAATTGGTCTAGCCCTACTAATGTAAGTAAAATGCCAGTCATATGGTAAACTAAAATATCATCAATCTTCCAACACTCTACTAAATGAGTGTCCTAAAGATTTAATGGCGTTGTTCAAACGTGATTGTATGGGATGTATTCCCAAATAGTTTCCTTACTTCAATAAAATAACCTCTTCTTACCAAAAAAAAGTACTCAAAAGTAACAAGAAGCTAATCTATGCCCCAAAAACCATCTTCATAATTATTTGCTTGTGCAACAACTGAAGTATTAAATAGCTGTCCTGAGTTTTGACTGCATCATTCAAGAGAAAGTGTCAATAACATTTACCTAGGGGAATCGTAAGGTAATCCTCTCATCTTACAAGCACATAAGTGAACCTTAATTTAAATGTACAAGTTAATAAATCATTTTGTGTAGGGAATTTCTTCCTACCACGACCACGAGGCTTATATACTAGAGGTACTTTTATGCGAACATGACTTCCATTCCATCTATGGTCCCAATGCAAACATTAAAATATGGGTGGAATCTATCATTAGCCTGAATTTCAATAGGGGCTGTGGAGCCATCTGGTTGTGCAAGGAATTTATTTTCTAATTCAATTATGGCTTAACATATAATGAAATTGACAGGCAATTGTCTCACCAAATCGCTTAAACCAAAACTTAATTGCGCATTTTTTTTTTTGTATTAAGATGTAAATAGTGTTAGCAACTTGTTCTTCCATAGTTGAGAATCATGTGTGCTTTTTTTTTTGTGAAAAAGTTTTAGAAAATGGGATGAGTATACCCATAATTTAAGGGCAGTGTATCTAACTCATGATCCACTAGGATCTGTCTCTATGTGTATGGCAGCATGACAATTGACAATTAACATTTTTCTATCTGACTTCAATAGGTGGATCTATATAGCTTTACTAAGTTGTGGAAATGCCTCATCAAACTCCGTGATTAGAGCCACACCAAAGTGGTACTCTCCAAGATCAAACTATCTCCTTTTTGGTGAGAGTACTAGCTAAATCTTTTCGCCAGTTGAACCCACGAATGATGGGTAGAATCATATGGGCTTTATACCATCATCTCTTTGTAACATATCATACACTCATGAGAAAGCTTCAGACTCATCCTAGTATCATCTCGTCTACTAACAGCCCGTTTGGTTCGACGCAAATCTGCTGATGGAAAAGGAAAATCGTGATTTTCTATCGGCGGCGGTCGTTTGGTTCGACGAAGGCGAGGGAAAATGGTTTCCAGTGGGAAGCGTACGTGCGAAAGCAAAAGACGATTTTACTCTGAGCGATACAACGACGGCCTCCATCTTCATCCTCTGGCCTTTATCGGCGACATTCATCGGTGACGGAGAAGAAGTCGCACCGGAGAAAACGATGGCCTTCATCTTTAGGCCTGCATCGGCGACGTCGAAAAAGGAACAGATGACGATAAAAAAACAATGGAGAAGACGAAGCACGACCCATCGACGCCGGAGAAGATGAGATGAGGTGAAAAATCTCACCTCATCTTCAACGCATTCGAATGCGCTGAGGATGAGGTGAGATTTTTCACCTCATCTTCGCCCCATTCGAATGGGGTGAAGATGAGGTGAACAGTTCACCTCATCAATAATATAATAATTAATAATATATATAATTAATAAATATATAAATATATAATTAACAATAAATATATAATTAATAAATATAATATAATTAAATATTAAATAATAAATATAAATACCTTAAATTTGTAT